>JAXBDA010001124.1:0-61282 GCA_036023075.1 Gaultheria prostrata | reverse complement strand
CCAATGCGATCACCAATCTGATTGTGTCATGCCTTGCAACTGGAGCAAAAACTTCTTTGTAATCAACACCGAACTCTTGCTTATAGCCCTTGACCACCAAACGTGCCTTGTACTTGTCAACTTCACCATTCTTCTTCAACTTTGTCTTGTAAACCCACTTTACGCCAATTGTTTTGTGCCCTTTTGGAAGATCAGTTAACTCCCAAGTATCATTTTTTTCGATGGCTGCAATTTCAGCATCCATAGCCTTCCGCCATTTTGCTTCTTTGACAGCACTTTCGAAAACTGTAGGGTCACAATCTGAAAATAAAGCAAAGTGGCGGAAGGCTATGGATGCTGAAATTGCAGCCATCGAAAAAAATGATACTTGGGAGTTAACTGGTCTTCCAAAAGGGCACAAAACAATTGGCGTAAAGTGGGTTTACAAGACAAAGTTGAAGGAGAACGGTGAAGTTGACAAGTACAAGGCACGTTTGGTGGTCAAGGGCTATAAGCAAGAGTTCGGTGTTGATTACAAAGAAGTTTTTGCTCCAGTTGAGAGTTACAATGGATTTTCCCCCTCCTCCGATAATCTCCGTGCAAACCCACAACCACCGATGCTTCTAGGAGAGTCCACCCATAGATTGTCAGCCATCGGCTCTGATACCACTTGTTGAGAGTCAATCCACCTGAGGTTCTTCCCGTATGCGCGTAGGCCCAATCTGTTGGGAGTATCCACGGAATCCACCACATCACATGAACCCAATATACATTAAATGACCCATATCCACTTAAAAGGCTAAGCCTTGTAAGTGGTGAGCCACCAAATTGTATATTAAGGTCCAACATTTTTTTCTATTTATCCGATGTGGGACTTATCCTTCACACATGTTTTCAACAAACATGTCTTCTTCTGTATGCCGCCGTCTCCACGGCCTATTTACCACCGCAAAAACTACCTCACTCCCCAAACCCACCACCTTCCACCTCTCACCAGCCGACTCCTTAGATCCTCCCATTGACAAAACCCTCAGAGCCCTCGTCGCCAAATTCAAGAAAGACTCCAGCTCCGACCACTTCCACCGCGACAGCTACAAGAAGTACATCAACACCGTCCGTCGCCTCGCTGCCGCGAACAAACACTCTTACATCGACGAAATCCTCCAACACCAAAAACAATACCCAGATATCACCGACGAAGGCTTTACCGTTAGACTCATTTACCTCTACGGAAAAACCGGGATGTTCGATCAGGCTCACAAGCTGTTCGACGAAATGCCGCAGCTGAATTGTGAACGCACCGTGTGGTCGTTCAACGCCCTCCTCTCCGCGTGCGTGAATTCGAAGAAATTCGATAAGATCAGCGAGCTTTTGAGTGAGTTACCGGAGAAGTTATCTATCAAACCAGACACGGTTTCTTACAATATTGTTGTTAAGGCGTTTTGCGAAATGGGTTCAATTGATTCGGTGCTTTCGGTGATACATGAGATGGAGAAGAGAGGGGTGGAGCCTGATTTGATTACATTCAATACCCTTCTCGATGCTCTTTGTAGAAATGATAGGTTTGAAGAGGCAGAAAAGGTGTGGGGGATGATGCAAGAGAAGAATGTTGTTCCCAATGTGAGAAGTTACACCGCAAAAATTCGTGCATTGGTGGGTGGTAAACGAATTTTGGAAGCAGTTGAGGTGTTTCAAGAAATGGGGAGCAAGGGAATTAAACCAAATGTATTCACGTTTAGTGCTTTGATCAAAGGGTTTCGTGACGAAGAGAATTTGGAGGAAGCGAGGAGGTGGTGTGAGGAAATGCTGAAGAATGATTGTACACCGGATGAACATACATATCGAATACTTGGCTATCGTGCCTGTCACAGGGGTGATTTTGAGTACGCTCTGGAGTTGTGCAAAGAGGCTATCAGTTGGCGGTGTCTTGTTGGGCTGCCGTTGATGCAACTTGTATTAGAAGGATTGGTTAGGGAGTCGAAGATGGAAGAAGCTAAGGAGCTTCTGGAGCTTGGCAAATCAAACAGTTTCTTTCAATATAAGTTAAAATGGCCTTCAGACGAGTAGCTGAATTGTATGTTGCTTAAACTTATAGTATCTATTTTTGGTTACTTATATTAATGAAATTTTATTTGCTGAATTGTATGTCCATGCTGAGATCACCTAGAAGCCAATTTATCCATTCAAGACTGTCATTCTGTAATGATCTTTAGTAGTTTTAGTATTATTGTGTTACGTTTTCTGCGAATTTTTGTGTAAAAAACTGGAAATATGCGGTAGTGTTTTCTTTCAATTTTGAACCAAAATGGTAAAATTGGGTCGTAATTGAAGTACATTGGTATGGAAGAGCATTTGTAATCTGACCTTTAATATGAGAGGACTTCTAGCATCTTATTGGATTATACTCCCTCCGTCCCTTTTGTAGAGGGCAAGATTCCGGGATCAGTTTAACGCCCATGAACCTGCAAAACAGGGAGCCGTTAGAGCACCTTTGCCCTTCGTGGCAAAGGCCCTCCGATGTTTAAGTTAGTAAGAGGATACTAAGTAAGCAAAGAACAATGCGTATGAATAGGTTTCACCGCGTACCTTTCACCGTAGGCACAATGCTTGTATTTATAGGTATAGGTTAGCTTGCTGATCACGGGCCCTTGTTGCCCTAGTTTCCTTATCACATTAGGAAACCTTTCCTAATAGGACTCGTCCTATTAGGTGCAGTTTCAGTGTCACATCGGTCTTCCATGGTTAATGGGATTCCTTTCCATATAGGACTTACTCCCATATGTTTGTGCAATATGACTCTCAATAGGATTCTTCATTCCTTATCCGATATGGAATGCTCACATCATTCCCTTGAATCACGGGATACTCCTCTTATCACGTAAGAGAGTATTCCAGACCCTTCCAGAACGCCTTACCGTTTGGTTAGCCCAATAGCGGTGTAACCGTGCTGCCACATAGCTCGGCCATACTGTCGCTGGTCTGTAGATCCTAGGACCGCAATATTCGTAGCTCGGCCTGACCCTGCACCTTATCGTGGTGCCATGGTGGATTATGCATTGCGCGCCTGGCCCTACTCATGGCCTCTCTAGCTCGGCTCCCCTGTAGGGTACACCCGTACTGCATAGCCGAGTTAGGGCACTCAAGAGGGTATACGGGTTTACCCTCTCCACCTTTTTAAGTGTGTTACCTCGTAATTTCAATTTATTTTCTCTCACATCAACTTTTACAACATTTACATCTACTTTCCACTATTTACCCTTATCAATATAATAATACCCACTAACTTTTCAAAAAGGAATCTATTTTTAAGGGCAAAATAGGAAATATACCCACTAACTTTTTAAAACACACACTTATTAAGGGACGACCCAAAATGAAAATGTCTACACTATAAAAGGGACGGAGGGAGTATATAGCACTGCTCACTATTTCAGCTAGTATTAGGAATTTCAGCAGTATTAGGAGACTCCTAATACTTGCTGAAATAGTGATAGGGTTGGCGATATTGACCCAAACCCATGTACCCATAGAAAGTCACCCACTCTTATTGCACTTAAAACACAACCCACTTATGTGATGGGTCATAATGATCCTAGCTCATTTAGTCTCATTCTATACGAATGAGTACTAAATGAATCGGTTAGATGAGTCAATCTATGTTGCTTAATATGTTATTCATTTACGACAATTACTAACGACACTCAATAAATTACTAATGACCCCAAAACATCACTCAGGGGTGTTTTGGCCTAAGTAGTAAACTAAATTTTTTGCTTTTTGGTGCTTAAAAAGCTTGTACTTAGCACATGAGTACAAGCATTTAAAACACCAAAAAATAGAAAAGTTTAGTTTACTACTTAAGCCAAACCCCACCTTAATAAATTACTAATGACCCCCAAAACATTACTATTGCCATTTTGAAAATTATTAATGCCACCCAATATTTTATTAACTGCACTGAAATTTACTACTTGCACCCAGAACTTCATTAACGACACCACATTACTCGGGTTATGGATGGGTTGGGTTTGACAATTTATAAATGGGTAGAGTTTGTGCAAGGGTGAGTGGACTTAAGTGCTCCCTTCTTCCCACACACGATTTACCCAGTTTCGAGGCCCTTTATCCATCTAGTACCTAGGTAATCCTGTGGTGAAGGACTCGCCCGTCCAAGTAATAGCTATGACTCAAACCGGACATTGCAGTAACTTGGGTCACGCCTAAGGGGGATTGCCCCTTCCCATCCTTTTTGTAGTTAAAAAAAAAAAGCGTAGTAAATGGGTCGACAATGACTCACTAAAAGACCCAAGCCATATACTATCCACCCAAATTGACTCAAATACGCCCATTTGACACCCTTATTAGGATTATGGTAATAACTACTCATTCTGACTTAATATTTCTCATGAATTTTACAAATAAACATAGGGCCTGTTCTGGGCATAGGCCGACAAGGAGGTCACCCTCCAATTTTTGGCCCAATAAAAAGGCCTCCAAATATAAGATCATGATAAATATTATGTACGTAGTTTTACAAGCGCGTTAATCATGAAAAGTAATCTATTCGTTACATTTTTTAAGGAGTGTATCGCACCCTAAAGGTGTGTTTGGAACTAGAGGAAAGTGAAGGAAAAGAAAGGAAAGTTAAAATTTTCTCTCCTCTTGTTTGGTTTGGAGAGAAAGAAGAGAAAAAATAAAAAATCTAAATATTATGAATAGTTAAAATTTTCCTCCTACTTTTCTTTCACTTTCCTCTCATTTTATTTTCTCTTCTTTTTCCTTCTCTCCCACATGTTCCAAACAAACCCTAATATTGGTGCAATCAAACTTAACTGACAAATTCTGGTAATAACTAATAATTCATTTCAGAATACTTAAAATATTTGGTGGAGCAAACAAACCCTCAACCCCTTACTCCTTAGGCCTTCACAGAGTCACATTGCTGGTAAACCAACCTGACCAGTGATGTCTTCTTCCGTATGCCGCCGTCTCCACGGCCTATTTACCACCGCCAAAACCACCTCACTCCCAAAACCCCCAAACCCACCACCTTCCACCTCTCACCAGCCGACTCCTCAGATCCTCCCATTGAGAAAACCCTCACAGCCCTCGTCGCCAAATTCAAGAAAGACTCCAGCTCCAAGCACTTCCGCCGCCACGGCCACAAGGCCTACATGAACACCGTCCGTCGCCTCGCTAAAGCAAACAAACACTCTTACATCGACGAAATCCTCCAACACCAAAAACAGTACCCAAATATCACCAACGAAGGCTTCACCGCTCAACTCATTTCCCTCTATGGAAAATCCGGGATGTTCGATCAGGCCCACAAGCTGTTTGACGAAATGCCGCAACTGAATTTTGAACGCACCGTGATGTCGTTCAACGCCCTCCTCTCCGCGTGTGTGAATTCAAAGAAATGCGATACGATCAGGGAGCTTTCGAGTGAGTTACCCGAGAATTTATCAATTAAACCCAACATGGTTTCTTACAATACTGTTGTAAAGGCGTTTTGCGAAATGGGTTCGTTTGGTTCGGGACTTGCGGTGGTAAATGAGATCGAGAAGAGTGGGGTTCAGCCTGATTTGATTACCTTCAATGCCCTGCTTGATGCTCTTTATAGAAATGATAGGTTTGAAGAGGCAGAGAAGGTGCGGGGGGGATTGATGCAAGAGAAGAACGTTATTCCCGATGGGAGAAGTTACACCGCGAAAATTCGAGCATTGGTGGCTGGTAAACGAATTTCGGAAGCAGTTGAGGTGTTTCAAGAAATGGGGAGTAAGGGAGTTAAACCTGATGTTTTCACTTTTAATGCTTTGATCAAAAGGTTTTGTGATGATGATAATTTGGAGGAAGCCAAGAGGTGGTGTGAGGAAATGCTGAAAAATGATTGTAAACCAGATAAAGCTACATATCGAATACTTGGCTATCGTTCCTGTGACAAGGGTGATTTTGAGTACGCTCTGAAGTTGTGCAAAGAGGCTATCAGTCGGCAGTGTCTTGTTGGGACACCGTTGATGCAACTTGTGTTAGTAGGATTGGTTAAGGAGTCAAAGATGGAAGAAGCAAAGGAGCTTATGGAGCTTGGCAAGTCAAACAGTTTCTTCCAATATAATTTAGAATGGCCTTCAGACGAGTAGCTGAATTGTATGTCGCTTAAACTAATACTCCTATCTATTTTTGGTTACTTTTATATTAATGGATATGATTTGCTGATGTGCACGATTTCACATTCTTTTGATCTCTGTCTTCCGAGTTGAAAAGCAACGTCCATGCTGAGATTACCCAGAACCCAATTTATCCATTCAAGAGTCCTGTCATTCTGTAATCATCTTTTAGTAGTCAGTAGTTTTAGTATAGTATTTTTGGTCTTTTCTTCAAATTTTGAGTAAAAATCTGGAAAGATGTGGCAGTGTTTTCTTTCAATTTTAAATCCAATATGGTAAAATTGGGCTGTAATTCAAGTAGATTGGTAAGGTAGAGCATTTGTTTTCTGACCTTTAATATGATGAGAGGCCTTCTAACATCTTATTGGACTATATAGCACTGCTCACTATTTCAGCTAGTATTAGGAGTTAAGGTTGGCAATATTTCCCCAAACTCATGAACCCATCCAAACCCACCCACTCTAAATGCACTCAAACACAATGTGGGAAGCGCTTCACCAGAGTTACCCCGTTGAGCTTCTGGTCTTGTACTGAGAGGTGGTGAGATGATTGAGCTATGTCTGAACCCTGTGTGTGGCCTAAGAAGATGAGCTACAGACTAAGCACCCGCATTAAGTGTATGAGAGAGGGTGTGTAGAGATTGATCCAGAGAGAGGTTGGTGAGTCCCCCTTATAATAGGCGAGGGCTGACTTGCTGATGTAGGACGGGATTGGAATAGGGTTAAGGATGGTCAAACAGAAAGGAAAGTTATTGGTTTTTTGGGTCTGTGTACAGTAAGAAGGATAGAGAATTCTAGGCCTCACACCTAGACAACCTTAGGCATCACACCTAGGGTTTATTTAGCATTTTTTTTATATACTATAATCATTTATAATTCAAACTCTTGAAGTACATCAATTTATAGACTCCTAAACATGTGTTAAATGCAAATGACTACTCTTATTCCCAAATACATTAATTACTCCTATTTTTAAGATGTCTTTTTTTAACAGATTTTTTTTTTAAATGAACCTAGTAGTTGGAAGGTCACCAAGCCTTTAAATATTCCAGAAGATCAGTGAAATGAAAAGTCAAACGCCTTTAAACTAGTGCAGGCCTAATTAATATCCCAAGTAGGCCTCATGTCATCCAACATGTTCCAAATTAAGGCTTGGGCGTTAGAACCATCCTGTCCGCGCCTTTTATACACTTTTAATGGGTGCTGCCATTTCCCATCAATTCTCCCCGGCTTGAAAGAACTCGACCCCGGCGAGTTAAAAGCATGGAATCAAGATGCTTAAATACAATAGGGTGTATGATATAGAGCCAGATGAAATCAGAATGACTGGGCCTAAGTCTACTCCCCAAGATTTGGGTAAATTCGGAGATTTTCCTTTTACTTCATTTGACTTTGTCATACCTGAAAGATTCAGCTTTGGAAATCCGAAAATAATGTTGCTTTCTTTCCTACGACCAATCAGAAAAAGAAGGCGAGGTCAACTTGAAAATTTTAAGATTTTAAGAAGCCATGGATGCAATTGAAAAGCTTATGGCTTCGTAGTCTTCAACATTTCAAAACTCGAGGTTGAGTTTTCTCCAACCAAGGGAGAATGATGCGGTCCATACGAGAGGTCATGGGTACTTTGGTAAAATTTATATGGTTGGAAGTTAAGGTGCCTTATGGATCTAGGGTAGTCCATTGGCCATTATATGGACTTACTTGGGATATTGATTAGGCATGCACTAGTTAAAGGGCTTTGTGACTTTTCATATTCTAGAAGATTTAAAGGCTTGGTGACCTTTCAACTACTATGTTCGTTTATGTCTACCTAGACTTATTGGAAATAGGAGAAATTAATGCGTTTGGGAATAGTAGTAGTCATTTACATTTAACACATATTTAGGAGTCTATGAATTGATGTGCTTCAAAAGTTTGAATTATGAATGATTAATATGAAAATTTCCACAACTTTATGCTTTTAGAGTGTGTGATGTAATCACATTCTTTTGTGTGATGCTGAATAGGCCTTAGGTGTGATGCCTTTGGTAACTTAGGTGTGAGGCCTAGATCTATCTTCTTAAACCCTTTTTCTTCTCTTCTCGTTCTACTGTTCACGTACAACGTTCAGTGCCCCCTAAACAGTCCATTTTCTTTGTGTTTAAGCAGCCTCAACCCTATTCTAAATCTTTCGTACATCAATTAAGCATCCTGATTCCATGCTTTATTGCTTGTTCAAAGACATCGGATGTTGGCCTAAGGCCTCATTCGTCTCATGCGCGCCGTCTGTACTTGACATTCCACATGGTCGGGTGAGAGCGTCTCGGGCAAGCCCTGACGTCACACCTGACACATCTGATAAGTCAACAGATTTTGGAGGACTCCCCGGTCCATCATGTGCCTGCCGCCTGACACCACACCTGGTATGTCAGGCACGCCGGATACCGAGTCAACGATACCCATCGGTTCGGCGGCTCGGCTAGGCGATAGACGAGGCAGCCTATACCGAGCGGGGTGCCTCGGAACCCATTGGTTCGGATGACACAACACAGGGGGTTGGATGATGACCTAGAGGCCGCTTCAACATTTTGCCGATTCTGACGCACCGACGCATTGCATGCATACTGAACCCACTGGCTCGGTAGTAAGGTAGCCACATGTTTGAGCGTTTCTCATTCTGGGTGTCAAACCGAGCCATGCCGAGAGTACCCCTGACTCGACAAAGCGGATGGGATTTGGACCCCTAGCTGCGGTTGAATTTTGGGAATGATGGGCCCTCCCTCTGCTTCTGTACGGCCAACGGGCTTGGCTGAGCCCCATGGACCCTTTCTAATTCGGCCCACTACACAACCCACTTATGTAATGGGTCATAATGATCCCAACTCATTTAGGCTCATTCTAAACGAACGAGTCTTAAATGCGTGGGTTACATGAGTCAACCTATGTTATTCATATGCCACAATTACTAACGACACTCAAAAAATTACTAATGCCGCCCAAACATTACTATTGCCATTCCGAAAATTACTAATGCCACCCACCCAATATTTTACCAACTGCACCCAAAATTTACTGCTGCCACCCAAAACTTCATTAACGACAACCCATTAATAGGGTTAGTGGACGGGTTGGGTTTGACAATTTATAAATGGGTAGAGTTGTGTTATGAGTAAAAATTATGAAACTAAATGAGTAGTAAATAGGTCAATGACTCGTTAAAAGACCCAAGCCATATACTATCCACCCAAATTGACTCAAACACGCCCATTTGACACCCTTATTAGCGGTGTAGTAATAACTACTCATTCTGACTTAATATTCCTCTTGAATTTCACAAATAAACACTTGCGTCAAGAATTGACTTCATATGCTCCTCAAGGATTGGAAGGCTGTGATTGTTATCATAGCTGTACATCAGAGGAACCACCCTTGCAGTATTAAGACAAGCCTTGGTGAAAGTTGTGGAAAATGGACTTGGATGTAGGCATTCCCGGTTAAGGCGCTTCCATTCGTCTGAAATCATGTGAATCACTTCTTCTCTTGCATTTTCAGCTGAAGAGCCCTTGTTGTCCTTCATGTAGCACTCTATGTAGGATCCATCGAGCCCTTCTTGATTCTCGTCCTGTCATTTAACACCAAGCATATAATATTATAGGTGAACAGCAGTAAATGGGCTGTGTGCGTGGTGCAAAAAATAGGGAAACATTTCACGATTCGGTCCTTCTAATCATTTTCGGGGGGGCATCACACTACATTGATAGTTTGTCTTTATTTTTTTTGGGTCCGTGAAAATCAACTATACCTTTGCACTTCCCATGTCATCTGAAAGACGAAGAATTGTTGCTACTGAATTCATAATGCCCGGATTTTTAGTCACTAGATTGACACTTTCCTTGTTAATACCACGACCCAAGAAAAAGAATGTGTGAACTAACACCACATGCACCCCTGAGGTAATAATCCCGTTCTTCAAGTACTCTTCTGCTTTCGGTAACTGCCCAGAAGCAAGCCATTTCGCTTCAACTAAGAACGCATTGCACAAATTTTCCCACTGCAAAACCAGCTCTCTGGTTACGACATAGCATTTGTAATTCCACATAAAAATTACCACCTGCATATAATTAATTAGCTGGTAGTTGGTAATAGCATGATGATACCATTTTTCGCAGAGAATCTATGGGGTTCCACCCATGCTGTTTGTAGACACTATGGGCAAATTTGTTCGTCATTTCATCCAGAGCCTTGAAACAAATCTTCATGCGGTCGGGTAGTTGTTCGCCAGCCACAACATCCCACCTGATTGCACCTGTTACTGATTTTGCATTTTGGAGCTGGGAAAAAAACTCGAGACCACTTCTTATATTGAGAAAAGTGCATACCTATTGATAATTTCTGTGAAAAGAGTAAGTTCTTCAATTGTCCCCCCATAAACATCAAAAATGTCATCTATTAGGTAGACAAAAGATATGGGTTTTGTGAGCTCTACTCTTTGCTCGGACATGCTTCGATCTGTGAGGGCAGCCATAGGCCACATGTACCATTTTAGTGGTTGGTCTCTTGCGAACTTCAGTCCCTGACTCAACCTTGTGTCTCTCCACCATCTGAGATATGAAAAATGTTTAGACTCAGAAAACAAATTTAAAACCAGTCCAATCCATAGCGAAGAGAAAATTTAGCCCATTGTCAAACATACTTGGAAACTTGAAATATTTCCTTCTGGTGTGTGGACTGATCCATTCGAAAATCAATTTTCGCTAGTGGTTGTAAGCTTTTTACCCATCCACTGGGGCCCCGGTAATCACCAAGGTAGCTTTTGGCCAAAAACCTTGCCAGGCTCTTGTGATAAGGTTGCCTCAACGTATTTCCGACAACTCTAGCTCGATGGTGATCAAGATTTGTCATCCAAACATTGAGGAGTTGGGCGCTAAACTCTGCTGCTTGATCAAGAATATCTTCTCCTTCTATGCTCAGCTGTGAGGCTTCATATAAACCCATCAACCCTCTTATATTTGCATTTAGTTCTGATTTAAAATTTCCGTCCTTATTCCTGAAGTTGTTAAACACATCTGTTCCAAAACCAATAAATTTGTAACTACTCATTAGATGAGTACATAACTTAGCAACTGTAAGGCTAAAACCGTGATTTTTTTTTTTTTTTACAGAAAGAATAGCGGAGTGTAGCGGGCCGAACCAAGAATCCCAAATGGGCCTAGTGGGACAGCAGCCTCATTGGGCTAGGCATGTTTGGCCTGCATGCTGATGCACTTCTCACAGCCCAAGTGCCCGGTCCTTAGTTGCACGAAGCAGGAGCGGGAGCAGGGACAGGGGCGGGAGCGGGTGCGGGGGTATGTAGAAGCTCCCTAGTTTGGTAGCGGCGAGGGAATATTTAATGGATAAATATATATGAATAAATTTATATATATTCATATGTATTGTACATATGTTTTATAGTTGCAAAGCGAATATATACATATATAAACATTTTATATGTATAAAGATGAGTAAGAAATGACATCACAATAGATTTTGTTATGCCAAATATATGGACAAGTAGATAAGTAGAGAAGAATACAAGATGAGAAAGAGAGTACAAGATGAGAAAGAGAGTCCTAAATCTTTCTTACTTCTTTTTTCTTTTTCTTCTTGCTTGCATATATTTGGAAAGAGAAGTGAGAATTTTGTCCTTAAGATTAGTGTGGAAGCTCCCATTCTATTTAGGAGCAGGTTCCCGCCTGAATGGCAACGAGCTCCCATCGAGCTCCGGTCCCGAGAGCCTACCCATTTTAGAAGGATCCTGCTACTAGGCCCGGTCTGTGCCATGCCGGATCAAGTTAGGTTCGGCGCTGAGCAGCTGACGGACCCGAGTCCGGGTGTTACGACCCATGTATTTATAAAAAATATGGTTCAGGCACGTGAGCAAAACCGTTGCACTCGGTACGTCACACATGATGTTACCATAAGCGGTGAGGGCATGTGCCTCCCACAAGATTACTTGGAGGCTAAAGTCAGGCCACTTTATACAAAGTAATAAAGTATAGCTCCACACCCTAAAAAGGTACGCTGTTACTATCTACTAAGAGCTCTCTACTTTCACTCCACCTTCAAGGACTTAACTGTCGGAGTGCCATCACCCAAACTTGAGGCCCATTTGAGAGACTCAGATCAAACACCACCCTACACAGAGTGTGAGTTCCATCCAAATAAATGCAGAGATGGCGAGTCCCAACACAATATTCTGGATGCTTTCTATAGACATTTTTTGGTTTTGTTATTTGTTTGTTTTGCAATGATGTTGGTTCGAAGGATACACCTACCGGTAGGCACATTGTAGCCATTTTGTCTAAGCAGTCGAAAGCGAGTAGAAACCTCATAAAGATCATATTGGCTATGTAAAACTGCTCCAATCTCCTCTTCGAAATGGTAGTCGATGCCTAGGCGTTGGAGGGCATCGATCATGACCAGACCTTCAAATGGGTCTTCTCCTAGTTCTCTTAACACATTCCTAGTTTCCTTCAATTTTTCTTCATGCTTAATGGAAAAATCCTCCTGCATTTTTACCAAATGTTGTCAGCTCTAAGATATCAAGAATTCAAGGGAAGGCATATTCATTGAGATATCTAAAATGGAAGAAAAGAAATAGACTTAACAGTGGATCTGGGGTGTCCAATACGATAGGTGTTGCTCTTTGAGGGGTTAGAGATTAATGTATGGTCCTCAGCAATGCTCCATTTGTTGGTGGTAGGCATAGATGATGCAGCATTGGTTGGGCTAGTCCTTCGGATTCGTTGGTAATTTAGAGAAGTCGGAGGAAGTGAAGAAGTCGATAAGCAATGGAAGATTGCCATGACACAGATTATTTACCAAGTTAATGATAGAAAGTCTCTTTTCTTTCTTGTCAGTGAGAGAAGACGATCAGCCCCATTTATAGAATGCCGTCCTCAGCAAAAACGCAAGCTTCTAAGGAAAAGGACGGATCCATCACTGTACAACAATAACATAACCCATCTAGTCTCCAATCATTGGGGGTATGGGCAGGAGATGATTAGAGACAGACCTAACTTTGGCAATATGCACAAAGTGGTTGCTCTCAGAATACCATTGAAACACAGTGGCCCCTCTAAACCTTCAAGAACCGAGGAGCTACAGGGACGTTTTGCTGCAGAACCATGCCCCTAAATCAAAGCCGAAAGCATCATGGAGGGTAGGCCTAGAGACCCAAATCAATTTTTGTGTTCATTACCATGCTTTCTTCATTCATGGTCCAGAGCATCTCACTAATGAGGTACGTGTGGTAGAAATCTCCTTGAAAAGAGAGCCAAAAGTGAGAAACACCGATATGGGAGGGTACAAGGAGGTTTTGGCTGTGTAAGAATATGTGTGGTGGAACTTATATCTCAGTGCCAAAGGTGAGAAACATATTGATGCAGGGAACTCAGATTGCGATGTTTCCACTCTCCTCAGCTACGTACGAGAAACACATTTAGGAAAGATGCCAGGAACTACATATGCATGGTTGGTTTGATAATTGTCCTTCCGGAAATGATGACTAGATTCAGCGAATTTCTTACGTTGCAATGATTTCACGACTGTTATTTTATATTTAATAACAAACATTCATGCCCATAACTAGTTTTGGTGATACGAAACCGATTGTCTCAAAATAAATCAGTTGCGTTCATGCTTTGATGCTTAATATTTTACTCCACTGCTGGCGAAGAGTTCTCTCAGTTACTCGATGATGTTTATTTCAAAACTTCGGCTGTGAAAATTACAAAAGAGAAGAAACGAAAGCTCCGGTTCTTTTGGCGGGCATCAGGAAAAGCCTTTAGACCATCTCCAACCATATCTTCATATCTTCGAAACGAAGAGTTATCTCACTCCAAACAAAGTTTCATTTGAATTCTTCATTTTCAAGAACCATATTTGATTCTTCATATTTGAGTAATCACACAAGAAAATGAAAACAGTCTTCATTTCATTTATATATAGTACTTTAAAATGCGTTTAACTAAAGATATTATAAGTGGAATTTATAAAAATTAGTACTGTTTGGAATGTGAAAATTTTGTGTGCTGGACGGGTACCGCCACAAAGTACCCGTTGGCGCATCTGAGCCATCCAAACATGTTTTGGACGGCCTAAATTTGTTGGGGTAAATTTACCCCCAAAATTTAAAAAAATATCACCCTTAAATCTTGGCTGATTCTAACCTATCCATCAATGCAGCCTCGGGGTTCGTTTTGGATTTCAAGACCGGTTTCCTCCATTATGCATGCTGGCGTGTTTGAGGGACAAAAAAAAAGAAAACAAAAAACAAAACGAAACCATTTGTGTCGCACGCCAGAGGAAAATGACGGTTCGGGGAAAATATGATGGAACAGAGAATGGCAACCGAGAGCAACATTACCAAAATTAATTGATCAAAACTGACCAAAGAACCGGTTCAAACTTCAAAAAAACCTGACCAAATAACGGATTTGGAGTACACGTAGTAACCCAAGTCACTACGTGCCCGTAGTGACCTCAATTATGGACCCTATGAAATCTTTATTTAGAATCGGAACCGTACAATATGCTGGGAATATTGAGTAGATCATTCATGTAAAAAATCAAATTAATTGGATATTGGTAGCCATATGTTCGGATATGGATGGCCAATATCATTTGGAGAATACACTGTAAGACAAATTTGTCTCAATTGTGTTTCAACCAATCTCCGATGATCATAATTTTTTGTACCCATAGTGTGCTCATTATTCTTGAAAAAATGAACATTTCCGATCACAAATACAAATTTCATAGGGCCCACAATTAAAATCACTAAGGTGACGTAGTGATTTGACTCACTACGGGAACCCCATGTCCCCAAAGAACCGTTTCCAAAATATTTAATGAATACTAAATGCTGTGATTGGCGAAAGAGTTTAAATCAAGAGATATGTGTTTATTTGTTTAAATAAATAGACATGAACAAATCGTAAGGCGTGACTTTTAGGGTCAAATGAATAGACATGGCTTTTGAATTGACATGACTATTAGATTTTGAAAAACCCTAGCTTGGCTAGGTTTATAGATTTACTTCAATCTAATCTCTTTTAAGAAATGACCCACCAAACAAAAACTTTAATCAATCAATGAAACGAAATCAAACAATTGAAGAACACGAAGATATACGTGGAAAACCCTAAATGGGAAAAACCACGGGAAGGAATCATGCACTAGAAACATTGTGTGATTACAAATAGACTTACTCGATGACCGTGTATCCTCACCATGAATCCTAAGCCCTACTTGCCGAATCCACGTACATCACACCCTTGCATGATCGCCAAGTCTTGAATCCTCAAGCATTCCAAATGTATTGCCTTTCGAACTCCACGAAAGGGCTTCGATAGAGAAGCGTTGATTTAAAGGTGAACAAAGAAACCCTTTGAAGATGATCTTGAACTCACGGCATTCGATAGCCTTCACGAATCTTCAAAGTTCATGAACCCTAGCACTTTATAATGGTATTTTAGAGAGAGAGGCGCAGAGGGTCGAAATATGGCTGCTGTGGTTAATGATAAAAACCCTAACGCTCAGATTTTATAGTTGCTGAATCGGGCCTTTTTGCCAGTCGTTTTGCTCGAGCCAAATATCCAGCAAAACTAAACAGTTTGTTTTGCTACCAAAACGCCTTGAAATGCTCGAGCCAAATTTGGAGCATTATACTTTTTCTTCAAAATGATCACTCTGACTTGACTAAACACTACCGCACTCAAAAATAAGAAATTACATATTTGGACAATTCCTTTTCACACCTAAACAAACACTCTAAAAAGAAATATCGAAAATTACAGTGTCATTAAAATAGGATTACACGACAAAGTATATGTTTTGGGCATGGACTTGCCAAACCAAAGGAAGCTTGGCCTATTGGGCTTACAGATTTAAACGAATAAATGTGATCATTGGCCAACATTTACACATCTATGCCTATATAAAGGCTAGAGATTTCCCCGAAAACACATCGAAGTGAACATATAACAAATTGAAAATCTAGTGAAATCATTTCATGTCAAACGTAAAGTGTACACTAGTGAGAGGCCCCCGCGGGCCTGGCCCGCGGATATATCACTTGCCCAAGAGAATAAAAAATGAACACAACTGTTGGACTTGAAACACTACAGTTGCCTGTTGGGGGTAAAAGTGATATATGACATTGTAATTGAAGGTGCAAAAAGTCTCGAATGATAAAATTGAAAGCATCGAAGAACGACTCGTCCCTTAGCAAGCTGGTATAAGTTCTGTCAAGTTGAGTAGATCAAATGAACATTTGAATTCTTTGTGTCCTCCGTTCTTGCTTAGGCCACACTTGAATACATTTATAGTTCTGTTCATTAGATACCCTTTTATCCAAATTCGTTGACCTTAAGGAAACGACAACATATAGAGGCATATGCAAAACTCTGTTTTTCATCAAGCATGAATTTGACTGTGTCAACTGACTCCATAGTAAATAGGCACGTTGTATTTAAATATGTGTGAATCTTTTTTAATTACATCGTAAGATACAATTTTTTGAAGTTATCACATTGTGTTAGCCTTGAACATAATTTGAGTTAACAAACTGAGACTATACACTTGGGTTATCACTTCGCCAAGAAAGATGAATATTTTCCCTAAGACTTTGAGCTGACCTTGCATACATTTCACTATGTTTTCTACTTCATTCCAGCATTTTTTTTACCACACTTCCTCAACATATAATTTTCTCTGCTTCCTTCTTTTATACCACTATATACAAAATCTCAATATCTAGACTTGATAATAAATCATACTATACAAAATTAGATTCGAAATTAGAAAATGTTAGACATAGACAAATATTAATCATATGTAGGGCCAATAAACTAAATATGCAGTATTAGACATAGACTAAATAAAATACTTACCCTACGACATTTATAAAAGGTTTTGCTTGACTGGAACTTCAAAACTTGTCACCTCCTAAAATAAAATTCTATTCCTGTTTTGTATTTTGCTAGATCGAAAGCTAAAAAACACATATTTGGCAACCATTTTAATTTTAGACAATTAATATGTACAAAGTAAACATAACAATGGTATTGGCCATTTATGAATATCCCACCACATTTGAATTATGCTATCATCAAGCAATGTGCATTTTCGTACAGATCAAAGTGCAAAGCATTTAGCAATTTATATTGAAGCATCAAATTTTTTAAAACCATTTTTTTTTTGTTTTGGCTCTTTCCCCTTTAATATATTATTATTCATACTTGGGGTAAATTTTTGTAATCTAAATGAATAAAGACAAAACCAAAAAATCCTTAAGTTAGGGGCACTTGAACGGTAATGAAGTCTCTTGCTTTGAATGAGATTAGTCTCCCAAATGAGTTGGTCTATTAAACCGAATAGTGACTTATCAACAAAAAAAAAAAAAGTATACAACCTTTGTTCTAGACATCTTAAAAACCTCAATTTAACTTCATTTTATTTCGTCCATAGTGAAATTTATTTTAATTTTCAGATTCACCAATATTGTTACAATTTGGATGGTGTTACATAATTATTGTTATAGTATACGAAAAATAGCAATTAAATTTTGTTGTGGAAGTCAGAGAATAAGTGGATCTATCTGTTTTTCGGAACCCAGCCAAACATATTTAAAATAAGTACATATAAATTATTTACAAGCGACTTTTTATTTTCAAAATATTAAAAGGTTAATTTATACTAAATCATTCATTGCTAGAGCCCATTTGGCAGACACGTGGAAACTACTCACATCAAAATTCGGTTTGGACTTCTATGAAAGGACCCCACTGAACCCGAAAACAACAATCAAAAGTAAACCCCAGCAGCAGCATTAACCAGCATGTTGACCAAGGGGCAAAAATGTCATTTTAACGTGGACGAAGGACGAAAGTTTCGTCCTCTCACTCACGCTTTATATATATATATATAATATATATATAGTATAAGTATCAGTCCACTTCTGGTCCGGACGTCCGGACCGGAATAAAATCTGGACCTCTGTGTTTTCGTCACTTTCCGGACCAAATCTTGACGATCCGAACCATTAGATGTGTATAAAGCGTTTTTAGCAAAAACTGCTCCGATCAACCCCTTCCGAGTGTTTTGTTTTAACAAATCCTCGCGGTAGACCTTAAAAACACGTTTTGAACACATCTAACGGTTCGGATCGTCAAGATTTGGTCCGGAAAGTGACGAAAACACAGAGGTCCGGATTTTATTCCGGTCCGGACGTCTGGACCGGAAGTGGACTGGTATAAGTATAGTATAGTAAGGACATAACTTTAAGACTCCAATCACGACAGTTACAACGAGATTAGAAGAATTTGCTACTTCTGCTTGGATTTCACCTTTAGTTACTGATTGTAGGTTCTGGATGATCCGGCACACTGACTCTACCATTACGCCCATCTACCGCGAGGCCAATTCCGTTGCTGACACCAGGGACAGAGCCAGAATTTTACCTTTGTGGTGGCGAAAAATATGTACTTAAAAAATAAAAAGACAAAGTGCTTTATGAATATTCATCTTCTCTATGAAAAAACTATAATAACATAAAAGCCTTGTGGTGACGAGTCTATATAATTCGGGAATAAAAAATTTATTTTCTATATAATAATTGCATTTTTTAAAACCTTGTGGTGGCGACCGCCACCACTTGTCCCCCTGGCTCCATCCTTGGCTGACACACTGGCAAAGCATGCTTTGACATTTTTTTTTTGAACTGCATAGTGTCCCAAGTTT
The DNA here is from genome assembly GCA_036023075.1 of Gaultheria prostrata. Classification (NCBI taxonomy): domain Eukaryota; kingdom Viridiplantae; phylum Streptophyta; class Magnoliopsida; order Ericales; family Ericaceae; genus Gaultheria; species Gaultheria prostrata. The sequence continues at coordinate 42,375 of JAXBDA010001124.1, read as the reverse complement.
TGTATCTCAATGACCACCTCTTTTGTGCACTTCCATAGTGTCCCAAGTTTTGTATCTCAATGCTTTTTGTGAGATCTACGTGGGATGGCTACCCCACGTTGTGTAACCAACTTCAATATATAAATAAAATTTCCCTTTAAAAAAAAAATAACGAGGTTAGAAGAATTGTCCCCTTCTCTCTTTGTCCTTACTTGTTTGCTACAAATTTTGTTACAGTTATTTCCTAACTTATGTAAACTTTTGGTTTATCTACTATTTTGGTCCTAGCAAAATACGCTTGGTTTTAATTTCGTCCTTGTAAAATTTATAGTTTCGATTTTACCTTTACACTTTGAAACGAGTTCAATGTTACCCTTCCGTTAACTCTTGGACGAAAAATGCATATATGTATGTGGTGGCATCATTTTATACACAAAAAAGCTACACACAGAACAAAAAGACTACACATTCACACAACAAAAAGACTAAACAAAAAAACAAAAACAAAAACCTGAAACATTGATTTTGCTGTAAAAAAAAAACCAAAAATGTGAAACACTACACACATCATTTTTTTTTTTTTTTTACTTTTTTGAGACATCGGAAGAGAATGGTTTATGATTTCTCTTGATCTTAACCGTGTTTCAAACTACCAATGGTTTGTGATTTCTTTACTTTTTGAATTCCATTTAGCAAGTTTTCACATGATCTTAACCGTGTTTCAAACCACACTTCTTTTCTTTTTCTTTTCTTTTTTTGTGTAATTCAACCTACTATAAGCCTGTTAAATCACAAACCATTCTCTTCCGATGTCTAAAAAAGTAAAGCAAAAAAATTATGTGTGTGTAGTGTTTCATGTTTGTGGTTTTTGTTTTCTTTTTCTTTCTTTGGACAGCCCAAAACGACGCCGTTTTGGGCTGTTGTGTTATTAGTTTTTTTTTTTGTGTGCGTAGCATTTTTGTATCTAAAATGATGCCACATATGCATTTTCCGTCCAAGAGTTAACGGAAGGGTAACATAACTAACATTGAACTTCGTTTCAAAGTGTAATTATGGTAAAATCGAAACTAAAATTTTTACAAAGATATTGAAATTGAAACCAGGCGTATTTTGTAAGGACCAAAATAGTAGATAAACCAAACTTTTTTAAGTTCCATAGGTTGAGCTCCATTTTGGTTGATTGTTTCATGTCAAAAACACACATTTACTTGTATCCCTTTCTATAGAACTGTAACTTCTTTTCTTTATCCTCTTAAAGTGTCTATAGGATGTGAAATAGAATCGACGTGTCTTATAATAAATGAATGAGAGTTAGAAGTTAGTCAAAGTGTTCGCATTCAAAGACACTATTTGTGATTTCTAGAACATGGTTTGAGCCAACTGTCAAGCCCAGTACCATCCATCGCCCCTGGATAACTGGATTGAAACGGCTCGAAAAGAGGGCTTGAGCCGTTCTTTAGCAGTCTAAAAATAAAACGTTTGAGGGCAAAGTATAATCATCCTTATACACAACAGCCCCCAACATTCTTAGAGGGAGAAAACCTTCATGAGACTTCGTTTTTTTTTATCTTGGAGATTAAAAGATCGATTGATCAATATTCGTTCAAGTAATCTCCAAGAGGTTTAAATCACATTCAATCTCTACGGTTGAGATGATTCCAGTGAATTTCTGAAAGGGTAATATGAAGACTTGAGGATTCGAGGCAGCGGCAATCAAGCACGGGGTACGGTAAACGAGGATTCGGCTATAGTTCTTGGGTCAATTATTAGAATTCTCCATTGTACACTAAGATCGATTGTAACCGTACAATGTTTTTCCGTAGTGTTCGATTCCTTCCTGTGGTTTTTTACCCATCTAGAATTTTTCACGTATATAGGGTGTTAGAGCATTAGAGTATTAGTGTTCGATTCCTTCCTGTGATTTTTTAGTTCTTTGACATCCTGTACCAACATTTTGGTAGAGCATTAGAGTTCCAAAACACAACATTTTGGGAGCAACATTTTGGGAGCAGCCTTTCTACATATGCTCTTTGGTAGATAACTGCACTCAGTAAATGCTCTCTTTAGGTCTCCCACTAGAAATGCCTTGACTAATATTAGGGGCGGTTTCGGAGATACAACATTTGACACAACAATAATCGAAACCCCATGCTAATAACCCATACCGATATCTGAATGAGTTGATTTTATATGGGTGTTCTTAAAAACATGTTGTAAACAAATTGAACGGCTCTGATCATTTGCATGGAACTCCAAAATAGTTGATTTACATTTGCTGTGTCAAATATTGTCCCGGGAACTGCCCCACATGTTACACTAGCAAACTAACCCATAAAAGTGTCAAAATAGGGGAGGGGCCAACAGTTTCAAAGGTGTTTCGATCGTGAATTTTTGGAGGAATTTACTGAGTATAAGGAAAATGAGGAATTTTCTAACAGTTTCTTCATAAATCTGTTTAGAAATTCTTAAACCGACTAGGTGTTAATTTTAAACACTATCCGCCACACGAACTACAAAGGAAAGATTAACTTGATAATTCATATGATATGTAATGAGATATTTTCGCAACTTTAAAAAAAAAAAAAGATCTATTTTCGCTTGAAAAAAAAATTTGTTTTCTTATTTGGGGGTAATGCCTCTCAAGCGTTTTATGATGCTCATGTACAAAATAGGATATGCCCAACATGGGCCATTATCCATCCTCCTCTAAGCACTAGAGCATGTCCTGCAACGACATGGGCAAACTGATTCCCAGTTCCACAGAAGTTTGACCTGCCGGACTTCGGCTTTCCGGGAACTCGCTGGGCACATAATGGTTCTAAAGGTGCTCCTCACTAGTTTTATTCCACTGTTAGGACATCGACTTTCTTCGGTCTCTATGAAACAATTACATGATAGGTACATTTGATTTCTTTCTCCATTATTTCTGCCGTTCCCAGGGTACCGAGTTAATTGGACATTAATCGAGGTTGTAAAATTCTGCAAGGAGACACAGAGACAAGACAATCTGAGAATCGAAACGAAGATAGGAAGATGATCTCAAACAAGAAGGTCAAGTCATTGGGGTAATCTGAGAATCGAAACGAAGATAGGAAGATGATCTCAAACAAGAAGGTCAAGTCATTGGGGTAAATAGCTTATTGATGTCTTGCAAATACACAAACATTTTATAAGGAAAAGTTATTGAATTTAGACTACTAGAAAAACTTCGGTTCCTGTTCAGGCCCTGTAATACCAGTTCATGCTTACTTGCTGTAACAAAGCCAATGAAAGAGATGCCTTAGAAATTTTGGAAAGAAACACTGGTTGTCAGTGATTTTTCCAGGATAACTACGGAAGTTCAACGGAACGGGAAGCTTCATTTAAGAGCAAAATGGATGGTGAAATCACCTTTTGTAATGATACAACTTTTTTCGGTGTGTTTCAACTAGGGTTGAGTATTCTCACGACTCATTGCTTGCTGAGCCGATGCCCTTGTGAAAATATATGCGGGCTTGAAACAAGTAAATTTATCCAAATATACGAGTGAACCACAAGAACGAGGTGATCAAGCCTCAAACAAGTTTGTCCTTTTAAGTTTTAAACACTATCCGCCACTTAATAACCATGCTATCTTCAGATAGCAAAACGCAAGAAAAACACTTTTGTGTTGTTATTGGCCAAAAAAAACAAATGACAATAACAAGTACAGATGTTTTTACTTAATATACAAGTTGCTGAAGATGAATTCTTCAACACCTTTATCCTTCCAATTAAAATATTTTCGCCGAAAAGAATTCATAACTGATGAACTCACCGGGGCTTTTGCTGGAGTAGCATTTATGTATCACTATGAAGCTAAAGAATTAATCTTCTTTTCAAGCGCTTTGGCACGCCGAAGAGCATCTAGGGCCTCAGTTTGCTTTCCTGCACGTTTCAAGGTTACTGCTTTCACCTTTTCCGCTTTAATCTGTTCCTCCAGTTTCATTCTTTCCTGTCCAGAGTTTTCAACCTTATTGGCTACAGATTTTACTGGCTCTGGTTCTTTATGGTCTTGGTTCACAGCACTAGCATCATTAAATCCTATTGCTTTCAAAGCAGACAAAAGTTGAGGATCAAGAAAATCCTCTACACCACCATCATCAACAGCGGGGTTCGCTGTACTGACTGAGGATTTAACTGAATCGTTGGAACCCAATTCCTCTAACTGGGTTTCAAGCGCCTTAGCCAATTCAAACTCAGCTTCTGCTTCTTCCATTCGACCTTCTCTCCTCAATTTCATTGCAAGCCGTTTGTGGCTGAGGGATTCCTGTTGCAATTTGAAACGATCCCGACTAGATAGTGGTTTTGAACCCACATTTGATGAACTGAGCTCTTTACTTGTATTTGAAGTAGTGCTTGGAACATGACTAGAACTAGTAACAGGAAGGATTTTTTCATCCTCCAAACTTTTCTCCAAAACCTTGGCCTTCCGAAGCTCCTCCCTAGCCTCCGCCAATTTTCCCTCTCTCTTGAACCCGACTGCCTTCCTCTTGAGAATCAAGATTTCTTGCTGAATAGAAGTCTGGTCATTCTTCTCACTCCTTACAACTGTCTCTTCTCTTTTCTCATACGTAATGTTTTCATTGCTTCCCATTTCTTCAGTAACTAGATGATTGGAAACTATGGAAATACTAGTGATATGTTCTGGTGTTTTTTCCTCCACGGTTTCTGATATTTCATCTCCTCCAACCGTAATCTTATGGGAAGAACTTGTAGTTTCAGTTTCCACGGGGTTAATTATTTCATGCTGCACTACTTTCTTCGGCAATTCCATCTCTTCCAATTGGGCTTCTAATTCTTTTGCCATTTCCAGCACTTCCTCTGCTCCATCACTATCCCCTTGGCGTCGAAAAGCAAGTGCCTTTCTTTTCAAGCCTAAGAGTTCCCTCTGGATTTCACTTTTACTTCTTCTAGATGCTCCACTCTGAACAGAACTGACAGCAGCTTGTTTAGTAGGTTTGGACGCAATTCCAACATTATTGTCATCTTCTTCATTCCAACCCAAGTTACTTAGAAGTGAAAGATATGTTGGATCATTCATGTCCTGATCTGTCACATCTCCGTCTACAACATCTCCAATGTCCGGAACTGTAAAATTATCAGCATTTTTGTTGCTAACATCCACCTGTGGGGCCTTCATGTTTGACGCATTATCCATCTCTTCAAGCTGCTGCTCAAGAATCTTCCCTTTCTTCAATTCTTCATCCGCCTCATCAGATTTACCTTCTCTTCTCAAAGCAAGAGCCCTCTTTTTCAAGGCGAGAAGCTCTTTCTGAACCATTAGCCTACTCTTTGGTGCCAATTTTGGCTTTGACACCTTTTCAGCTGATTGGACAGCTGAAACCTTCTCCCGTAATGAAGGATTATAGGGCACTGAGTCATTTCCGTTGGTAACATAGTTGTCAAGGTCTTTTTCAATTACTTTTGCCTTCTTTAGTAGCTCCAGTGCCCCCACATTATCACCTGCCCTTTTCTGATTAAGAGCTTCCCTTTTCAAAGAAAGAATTTCATTTGACGACTTTTCCTCATCGATAGAGACAAATTGGGGCTCCATATCCTCAAAATGTTCAGCTTCAGCAGTCCAACCTAATGATTTTAAAGCAGCATCCATTTCCGGGTCATACATATCATCATCAGTCACCTCAAAATTGCTATTCACACCCAAATCATCAGGGTTGCTCAATAACTGAGCCAAATCAAAACCAGCATCTTTATGGGGAACAGAAAAGGTATCCTGTTTATCACTGTCCATACTACGAATCAAAGCGGAAAGCTCGTCGTCAGAATCTTCAGCCTCAGCCAAGAATTCTTCTTCCTCAAGCTTCTTTTCAAGAACTTTAGCTTTCTTTAATTCTTCCTTCGCTTCACCAAGTTTCCCTTCACGCTTCAACATGAGAGCCTTTTTCTTAAGAGCAAGGACCTGGGACTTGTCCATTCCACTACTTCCTGTTTCAGTATTCCTTTTTTGAGAGACTTCACTAAGAAGAGTAGAGAGTTCACCTTCCAAACTCATTGCTGCTGGTTTCTTATCTGAATCATGAAGATCCATATCAGACCAGCCCAATTCTCTGAGTTCAGAAGCAAGATCGTCCTTTCCTTTATCTTTTTCGGAAGAGATTTTGCTTTTTCTACCAGAAGTCGAATTCTCCTCGATGATTTTCTGGATTTCAGTTGTGCTGCTTGAAGACGAAGCTCTTTTACGATTTTTCCTTGCCAATAATTCCAAAGCCACAGCCTGCCGCTCAAGTTCTTTCCCCCTTTTAAAGGCTCTTAAGGCTTCTTCAGACTTTCCTTCTCCTTTCAGAATTTTATACTTCTTTTTTTCATCCAGAGCTTGTTGACGCAATTCTTCAGGACTGGACTCCTCAAGAGAGAGATTTTCAGGTGTTTCTTCTCCCTCGTCAATAGTGGTGACTTCTTGGATGTTTGAACATGATGCACTAGCAGTATCCCTTTGGATTCTGGAATCCATGTTAGTACTGGAAAGCTCTCTTGACGAGACCGAAACCTTTTTGTCACTACCCAGAATCTGGTTTATAACATCAACCTCATTTGTAGATGTCAGTTTTGAAACACCTGCAAAATAGCTATCAACATTTAGCCAGAAGTCTGTTTTCCCATAATAAAAGTACCTATAATTTTCGTTTTCCTTTATGCCAGTGAAGATTCAGATAAAAATAATGCTCTAACTGATACACAGAAAAGGACGAGATTTTCCATCTATTGAACTCCATATTACGAGCAGATTTTCAAAATACATGTTGAAACTTCTGAAAAGAAATATTCCTGATTGACATATGTTAGGACTTACGATAACAGGATATAAGTACATTGACAAGATATTACTGTAATGTTGGTCATACATGAAGTCACGTATATGCAGTAATATATCTATAAATACCCTAAGCAAATGTAGTTGGAGCTCTGACCCCTCCAAACCCTCAATCCTAATTTCTCAAAGTTGTAACGTTTTCAATTGCTAAAATCCTTTGTCCTAAATTTGAATTTCAAATAACCCTAATTGTTATGTGATGGGTTATAGATGTGATTAACTGTCAAAAACCACCTGTACTAAAAAAATAAAAATAAATAAAACTGTTGCGAAGCTCCCACTCGCAGACGTCTCTCCTTCATGGTCTACTAAATCCATATCAAGTTTTCAACTCACTGGAGCTACATCAAGAGAGTAAGTTTCGGGTCGATGTTTAATTTGCTTCCTTGATTACTAATGTTAGAATAGAGACTTGTAATAAGATGCTCCCTATATAAATAAAGCTCTAATGTGTTGGGGCTAATTAACATCCAATACACTATACACTTTTTCTCTCTCAAACATCAAATGATGTTCTCTTTGATGCACAGGAACAGAAAAAAACACGTGTAAACTTTTTTCCCATATTGTCCCGTACATCGAACGGGCACAACACTAGTTAGTCTGTAAGTAGAAGTATCCATGATTCAAACACATATCCACAACATTAGTTGCTTAGCCCATAAAATCTCAGAAACTTCTTTACTACTGATTATTTGACACTACTATTACCGCAAGAAGATAGACTTGTAAGCATTGCTAGGATCCACCTAAGGCTAAGCGCAACCCCTCCACCAGAGAGAGAGAGAGAGAGAGAGAGATTGGAAAAAAAAAATACAAAAGCTATTCTACTGCATTGGTCGACAATGCTGCAGGGTTCACCCGATTCTTAGTGAAAAATTTCGAGGTCGAAATTTTTAGGAGGGGACATCGTAGTACCTTAACCAAAATACTAGTTATATTATCGCCCAAGTCCTATTATTTTATCCCCATTACACGGTAATCCTCTACATATGTGTATATTTGTCAATGTGGATGTGGTTTTGTTTGAAACTGGTAAGAAACGACAATGAATGTAAGAAACAAGTAAAAGTGGATGATTACTAGGGTGTGTGGAGGCCCTGTGTTAATTGTGGATACGCTATGCATTTGTAGATAATAATGAAAACTATTGCAGGAAGGATAAACAATGGACAACTGTGGATGCTAGGTGTGTGCTATGCTCTCAGCACAATGAGTCCTTGCAGCAATTGTTTTTTAATTGCGATTTCTCTAGTGTCATTTGGAGCAATGTATTGAGGAGATTCAGAACCCACAGGAGTCCTGATGTAATTTGGTTGGAGGTTACAACAAGTACAATCTTGACTGATTCTGGCAGAATCCAGCAAACAAGGCTCAAAATCCACGAGCTATGGGACTCAAAACCAATCCCTAAAAGACAGCGCAATAAGGCTACAACAAAACACTAAAAATCTAGAATTTCATTCATAAAAAAAAAAACTCCCTTAAAACCAGTATTATAGTCCTATATATAGATGTCCCAAGGAGGTTACGTCACAATGAAGTACCTACTTACACAAGACAAAATAGTTCCAGCCATTTTCTTTTACCAAAATGGCTGTTGGTTGCTGCTAAAACACCCCTACACATCACAGAAACTTGGTAAGCATCTTCTAAGAACACACTTACCAAATACTTACCTTACTACTAAGCAAACTAACAAAAAACAACCAAATAATAAATCTTAAGTTCGAAAACAGTAAACTATCCTACTAGACCATATAAATGGGAAAACAAAACAGTCTCTCAAACTCTTTTCTTATAGCTCGAGCGTGTTCCCTTCATTCTCAGGAACTGATCTTTTGTCTTGACTGCATCAAGTCCAGGGAATTGGAATATGGAACTTCAATGGGTCATTGTCTATTGGGTTTTCCCGTGGCAGTTCCTTGAAGTCCAATATGTACAGGCTATCTTTCGCTGATAATGAGCATAGAAATTGATTTGGGTCTCTAGGCTTGACCTCCCTGAGGCCTTTCGGCTTTGATTTGAGGGCATGGTTCTGTAGCAAAACGTCCCTGTAGCTCCTCAGTTCTTGGAGGTTTAGGGGGCCACTGTTTCAGTGGTACTCTAAGAGCAGCCACTTTGTGCATATTGCCAAAGGTTAGGTCTGTCTCCAATCATCCCCTGCCCATACCCCCAATGATTGGGGACTAGATGGGTTCGTTATTGTTGTAGTATCTTTGGCTGCAGCTCTTTATCAAGATTGGCCGGAAAGGAATGCAAGAGTCTTTGGTAAAGGTGCTACAGATGCTGATGAGGTTACCTCTGCAGTCCATTCTAATGTAAGGGCTAGAATTAGTTCTTGGCATAATTTCCCTAAGAACTTAAAAAAATGGTTGCCTGTAATCAACAGAATGTTTCTCCTAGGATCTTAGGAGTAGGTGGAACGTAAATAATGCAGTATAGGAAGTTGTAGATAGCTGGTAGTTTTGTTTCTTCAGTTTTCTGTTTGGTATGGGGCGAATGACTATACAATTTAAGATTATATATCGGTGATTTGGAAACTTTCGGTGGGAGGGGTCAGGGGTGTTACATCTCACACTAATTTGTTTTGTGGAGGAGGTGGTATAGCTATCACCCAGCTGGGCTGTTCGAAAACCCAAGAAGTTCCAAAAAGCACAGCTTATAAAGAAACTTATAGAGAAGCTCTGATAGCCATCCAAAAAAGGGCGTAGCAATGGGTGTCAAGATAAGTTACAAATAAAAGCATGACTGCATAGTGCAAATTAGAGAAGCAGTCAGACTGCCACCAAATAGCAAATGAGTGAACAAGTTAGCGACCATGTGCTTTTTGGAGTTTAGCAGACCATACAGTGCACAGTGTTACAAAATAGATATAGAAAAAATAAATAAAGGTGAGAACCCCATTGGTTACGACCTTAAGACCTTGACAAAAACAAATAAGTGTACCTCTTCCAGTTCGGTTCTTGTGTCCATGTCGCATTTCAAATCGTGCAGCCTCTTCAAGTTTTTTACAGGGTTCACATATACGCACTGCAGAATCGCCTTGTCCTCGTAAGACCATTCTTTGCTGGGTACAGCTATTGCAAAACAAATCACCACACCTACGGCAGTGATGCTGAAAATCACAAAACATGAGTAAGAAAACTAAAAGCAATTATCGGAAGAATATAACCTTCGGTCTTGAAGCAAAATAAAGCAGAAACTAATTGAGTAAAAAGCAATGAAAATGCCTCCTCTGTTATATCTACTCAATGGCGTTTAAAAAGAAGCATGGATATGGACATGGGACACCGATACAACACAACACGGACACGCGGATACGTTATTTCTCCACAATCTAGGACACAGACATGTTATACGTCTACATTCATATAGGTACAATTATATTGTCAAGCATAGATACCACCACAAGTATGTATAAGTGATGAAGAATCAAGATTGACCAGGGACTCGAGAATCTCCTACAAATTAGGGCATGGGCACAGTTAGGAATCCTCAAGAAATCTTTACATGATCAATCAAAAGAATTACTTTTCTTCCAACTGTGCCTATAAAACATATCTCCAATTCCGAAATCTTTGATAACCCATGTTAGCAAGTGTCCAAGAAATGCCGATCACATTTATTTCCCATTCATTGACATCAAAGAAGTGTCGGACACGTGTCCAAACTAAGCTTTTTATTTCCTAATTATGGACATGACTAAAAGAGTATCAGACGTGTACGACAGTGGGAGTCTCGGCACGCCACCTTCTTGTGAGTGGTTGTGCTTCTTAGGATACAACTATGCTCATAGCTGTCCACATTAGCCAGGAAAGATCATGTAAAGTATGGACCACAGAACGCCTAGAGTGACCCCACCCACCCAACTAGACCAAGTCCCAGCCAGCCCAAAATACTACTCCCTCCGTCCCAATTTGTTTGCTCACTACGGTTTTGTGTGCCTTTTTAAAACTCTTATAGTTTTCAATCTATAATGTTTTTTATATCCAATATGGATCTTATTTGATTGATCTCAATTAGTTCTATAAGACAAAATTTTCAAAAACTTTAAAAACACTACAAATAAAAAGTTATCAACGCTTAAAAATGGCACGGATATTCGTAGTGAGCAAACAAATTGGGACAAAGGGAGTAAGTAAAACACTAAAACTATTCCAAATCATGACCGGAAAGTTCAAATACGTGAAATGTAGAACTACACCTAGTGCACAAGGCTCCACTTACAATAGGGTAAGTGAAAGATACTCGAGATTCACCAGTGTTTATGCATATAGATAGAGTAGCGGCGGCCGAATAGGGTAGCAAATAGTTGAAGGCTCATATTAGGCTATATACAAGAGCTATGGTCTTTCAAGGCCTAGGAAAAAAATGATCTTCACAAAACCCCAACGAAAGCACCATGGTTCTCCAAAAGTCTAGAGAACGAAAGAAACCTTACCCGAAGGACCCCACAAAAAGATACACTATTAGATAACGACCATCATAAAAAAGCTTCAAAATCCAGCAAGAAAGGTTCACTTCTTCAACACAGGTCTCGTCAGGGTTGGCTGGTTGGGCCACCCCTAGGAAGAGAGATAGAGAACAAAACACATTTTAAAGAGATGGCAGCGTGGCGGAACTACAGATGTGTACAGATGCTGGCTAACAACGCCAAACAGTTCGCAAAAATTGATGTTGTGAGCAAAAAAATTTCAACTTGATACAGCCAAAGTCGATTCATACTATAACAGATGAAGCAAGATCCTTTCCGAAAACTTGTGGTTCCAATGAACAGAACACGTAAAACCCAAAACAAACAAGTTCTGATACATGTGTCTGATAGACATCTACAAAATAAAAGAATCTACTTTGCTCAAGACAAATCAATATCAACATTATAACCTAATCACGGTCACCAGTTCCACAAAATTAGCACGGAAGAACATCAAAATTGGAAATTTTCTGCAATATTAGATCTGATAGTAATCCACACAATAAAACAACATAAACAGTAACCAAATTATGATCACCAGTTGCAAAATCGAACACCCAACGACCCGATTCTTGAGTAATAATCGTAAGCGTAAAGCACATCTCACAAATTAGAGAGAGAGAGAGAGAGACCTTGCGATTGATGAAAGTAAACTGAGAGGAACAGCCTTGACAATGTGAGGCATCGACCACCCAATTGCTCCCTCTCATAGCAGGCTTCGGTGGTAATCCGATCTTCTCCAACATGCCGAGAAGAGTTTATTGAAAGGGAGGGATTTTGTTAGAAGATCGAAAGGAGTCGCCTTTATCAAAGCTTTGCTGTCGTCGTCGGTCGGTCTTTGGGTTTTTCTTGTGTTTACCTCTGTGAAGTTTCAGGAGGAGATCATTAAATAAAAAATAAAAAAAGCAGAAATTATGACTTTTATTTTTATCTTGAGGTCGATGATGGCGACATTGACTTCAACTTTGGGGAACAAATTTTTTGTTTTTTATTTTTTTTGCAGCTTTGGACTAAAATACCCTCCAATTTGTAACGGGTTTAGGATTTGGGATGGGCTATTCTTGTCTTTTTAGCCCATTTAATGTGTAAAGGTGAAACCAATGGAGTAGTTTTTAAGTACTCCAACAATTATTGGGACCATTCTTGTCCTTTTAGCCCATTTTAAAAGTTAAAACCAATAAAGTAGTTTTATTTACGCCCTTTTTTGCCGATCTTACCCATAGTTTTATGTTGGTGTTGGTCTTTGATTGGAGGGTAGAAAGGTCTTTTGTGCTCCAAGAAATTTTAATAGTTTGCGCTTATGCCTTGTGTATTTTTTTAAAGACTAAGTACTTTGAACATCGTCAAGATCAATGGGCTTTGATTTTTAGCCTACAAGCATTGCATTTGGTTGGACCGACCATATGACAACTTGGACTAATTATATGACAACCTCCTTCAACTGTCACAAGCTGCAATTTTGATTGCAGTCTTGCTCGGACATTGCGCAAGCTATGGAGCTATTGGCTTACAAGCATGGGTTAGTGGTATTGTTGTAAATTCAATATCGTGGCATTGTCGTAAATATTGAGAACTCGGCCATGGAGGGACGTGATTATTTTTGTGACATTTTTCTAACGTACTAGAGGTTGTTAGTAATCCATAGCACTGACAATGTGTGATTCAGAGATCGATTGAATTTTCTAAGGGCCATTATGCTCATCAGCTAAAATGACGTTTCTTCCTGCAACTTGGCAAATGCTCATAAGGCTATATTGGGTGGGTAATGTGTACTACCAGCTTCCCTGGTGTCAGTTCATGAAGTGTGCTACCCCTGTGGCAACTTAGAGGCAGGCATTAGGCAACCAGAGGAATGTCTAAGGGTCTCCATATGGGTTCGGGAGCCTCATGGATGGTACATCTGTGCATGTGTTGGTACTGCATGGTCTTCTAGGAACAAAGGCTTTGGACACATACATGCTCTATCTCGCGTGTCAGCTCGTTGGTTTATTGTTCTTGGCCGAGTAAACTATCGAGACACCACGTTATGACCTAGTGTGCAACCTATGGACATCGGCTTGGGTTTGGTCATGCTTGTGTGGATTGGTGGCTTGAGACATGCTACCTGGAGGCAACGTCACACTTATTGGATAACGGATACGCATGAAGCCGTGATGATATATGCGGGTACTATGTGCTTGGCTAGTAGAAAGGTGAAATACTACTTGTTTACTACGGTTTAACATAATGCCTTACTAAAAGGCAAAAATAATACTGTAATAATAATAATTGTCTCTCTTCAATTTCCAAAAAACATAGTTTAAAAAAAACAAAAAAAAATTGTTGTTTCTCTTTACTATTGGTAAATTATAAAAATAGTTGTTTCTCTTTACTATTGTTAAATTATACTCCCTCCGTCCCCAAAATATTTGTCCTACTTTTAAATTTCAATATTTTTGTATAATATACAATGGTCCCCGTTACTTGTAACTTTTCAAGTTTGTCCTTCGTTAGTTGACTCTAATAAAATACTGGTGTTATCAATTTTTGAATTTAAATTGTTTTCCGGAAAGCAAAAAGTCTTTCCGCTCACCAATGTAATTAGAGAATTTTTCAAAATTTTAGAGCGCACTTCAAACTTTTCAATTATTCTTCTTTTGGTCTCATTGTTTTGATTGTTAAAAGCATCTCAAGGGCAGAAAATGGAATTTTATAAATTTCATTTGTTGAAATTTTTAAATTGGCCCTATATTTTGGAACAGTAAAAAAAATGTAGGAGAAACTTTTTGGGATGGAGAGAGTAAATGTCTCATAATTATGGCATGAATTTACAAATGAAACTTGGGGAGTTAGGTGTAATTATTTAATTAAGGGGAAGTTTCTTGAATTTGTTGACTCATTAATGATCTCTGATTTCTATAAATTGGAACCAAAAAAGAGTCACTTTTACCAAAAATGTTTTTTGGATTGGTCCTTACAGTAGAAAATTTAATTTGGTGATTACAAGAATGTTGGTCCAGTATAAGCTAGTAACTTGGAAATCTGCATTTTAGGCTATTTGCATTTAGCCATTTAGTGGAGGTTTCTAGTGCACTGTTTTTGGTATTTTCGGTTTTTTAAGACTTACAAATTATCAAATCAATTGATGTATTTAAGAAGGATGACTTTTTGATTTGACAACTTAAAATTTAAAAATTCTAAAAATACTGTAATAAAAACTCAGCATTAGCTCTTCCATTCTTTGAAGACATACTTGACTCGTTCAAAACTTCATTTGGTAGATGGCACTTATGTTTTGAATCACTAGGATTACCAGATATTGGGACTAGCCATAGCCCATAGGGCTACTGGGCAGTGACCTTTGAGTAAATTATTAGTAATTTTATATTCTAATCACTCTAACCAAGGAAATAATTAGAATGTGCCATCTAGTACATATTTTTGAAATGTTGTATATATCCTACTACTACTCATCCTAGCACACCACTCACTAGCATACGTGCAGCAAAAAATTTAAACTACGTTTTTGAAGCCATCAGATTTAGAGCCTGTTTGGGAGTTCAATTTTCCCATTTCAAATTATGGTGTTAGGTAGAAATATTCTTAAAATTATACAATGAATGCACCATTTGATAATCAACTCTTTATGAGCCTTTATATCTCATTTTGCATTATGAATATTAGATAAAAAAAACTAATTCATAATCTATTTTGATGGTTAATCACAAATATTACTCTATTACAAAATCTATTTTGTACAAATCTTTTAAACACTATACAGATTAATAATGTATTCCGAACATAATATCTTGAAATCTACAATTCACAATCCAAAATATAAAAAATAATTGACTCCCAAACGGGTCCTTAGGCACTGTTTAAAAAAGCCTCTTGGGTGGTGGAATTGGACTAGTAGTCTTGTGGACGCTCTAATCCTGTGTTCTTTTTCTCCCGAAATGAATGGGTGGATATTAATCCTTTCAGCCTCATTAGGGTGGATTAATAATACCTTAGCATGTTTGATTGCCAAATTATGTTGACGAATGATTGGAAAGATGGGGTTAATGATGAGGATCTCAGTCCCTGAGATAATAGATGAGATTGTATGCAAGATGATTTGTGTAGGTTAAAAGATGGAATAAGGGATTTCTGTAGTCAAATGCCTTGGAGTGCCTTTAATTTTCACCAGATTGAAGGCATCTGATTGTGCTCAGTTGAAGGAGAAGGTTATGTGCTCGGATTCAGTCTTGGTCTAATAAGTCTCTTTCTTATGCTGGGAGTACCCAGTTGATTTCATCAGTTCTTTTCAGTATGTAGGTCTATTGGGCTTCTATATTCATCCTTCCTCAAAGGGTGATTAAAGAGATTGAATAGCTACTGATGACTTTTCTTTAGTCTGCTTCTTCTTTAAGGAGTGATAGGTTTAAAGTTTCTTGAAAGGATGTTTGTGCCCCTAGAGTAGAGGGAGGTCTTGGGTTTCGAATGATGGAGGATTGGAATAGAGCTTCAATGGCTAGACATCTGTGGGCAATGTGCAAGAAGAGTGATACATACCATCTGGGTAAAATGGGTTCATACTATGTTATTAAGGATAAAAGTATGTGGCGTTTGAAGATCCCCCTTAATGCCTCTTGGACAATTAGGAAAATTCTGAATATGAGAGATAAAGTGCAGCCTTGGATCCGTTGTAAGGTTGGCAACGTTGAAAAATACTTTCTTATGCCTTGATAATTGGCATCCTTTATGGTGCATAATTAGTGCAAATCTTTGAATGCTAAAGTTAGTTTCATTATTCATTTGGGAAGATGGTGTAAGCCTAGACAAAGAAATCCACAGTTACTTTCCTTTCTGCTTCTACCTCTCTTGATTCAGTTGTTTGGGTCCATTTAGCTATTGGTGAGTATTCTGCTAAATCTGTTTGGCAGGCTCTTAGGAGTTCAAATCCTCCTTTTCCTTGGTATAACCTACTTTGGTTTCATCACCACATTCCACGATGGGCTTTTATTCAGTGGTTAGTAATTCTGGGGAGACTAGGTTCCAAAGATAGGCTCTGTTCTTGGGGAATGCAAATGGATCCCAATTATGTACTCTGTCTTCGATAAGTTGAATCTTATTCCCATCTCTTCTTTTCTTGCAGCTATGCCTTGCAGGTTTGGTCTTTTATCCTAGACTATAATGGGATTACCAATGGTTTGATAGATTTGTTTGAGATTGTCATGGACAAAATTGCATAGGGGTGGCTCTTCCATGACTCATATTGTTTTCAAGCTTTCTCTGGCAGCAACAATTTACTGGTTGTGGAGAGAATGTAATTATTGTAGAATTTTTCAATAGCAAAGCATGGATTGCTCCTCTTTGAAGGGTATCATTATTTGGGACATTCGTGCTTGGAGAGGTATCAAATCCTCCCACAGAATCTTGAGTAGTGATACATACACACCCTCCCCATCCACTCCCTCTCACACCCTCTCTCACATGGGGTGTGGTCCCCACATGTTTCCCACATGGGGACCACACCCCATGTGAGAGAGGGTGTGAGAGGGAGTGGATGGGGGGTGTGTACCTATCATTTTTGCAGAATCTTTCCATTGCTGCAAGTTGGGGTATTTCTAAGAGACTTTTTTTCCCTAATTGTTTTGGGGTTAACATTTTGTTTCCTTTGACTATTTCTCCCCCAGTTGTTTTCTGGGCTTGTAACTTGTGTCAAGGCTAGGTTCTTATGGTTTGTTGTTGTTGGTACTTAATGGAAATCGTAATTTCCCAACAAAAAAAAAAATAGAGATGCCACTGATATTACGATGAAAGAAAAATGGTTAAGATTTTTTCGATGTAGCTAATGAAAAAGAAAAAAAAATGGTTAAAAGAAGTTGAGGACAAGATATTACAGTAATTAGTAAAAAAAACATTAGTACAAGATTGGCTGATTTAATTGGCTCCTATATATTAATCGATTTTAAATGAGAAATGTGGTTTTCTTGGACTATAGTTGAGCGAGCCGTTCTATGAGCTAGTAATTCGCCGCGTTGGTCGCTGGCATAGTCTTGACTTTGGTTTGGGTTGGTATTTCCGATGCAAATGTTCTTCAGAAGCATCCACTTGATTATCTTAATAATCTACATTTTAAGACTCTCTCGGGTTAGAACAAGACAAAGATCCCACAATTGTCTTTAGAGTAACTTATTGGAAGTTTCTTTCACATGGGGAAGGATGCATGCCCTTTTGCATCTTGAGAAGATCAAATTTTCTTTTCTAGATTTCAAACAAGTCACTCGGTTTGCTAGTTTGGAAGGATCCGGGGGCGTGTTGTGCAATCCTGACCGTCTGTCTCGGAAATTAGTGGTCCAAATTTTTTGAAACTATTCACGTGAATAGTTTATCTAGACCATTGATAACACGCTGCACAGAACATGGCTGCTCAGCATGTCCCCGCTCCTGTTTGGAAGAAGTTCATCTCGTCTATGTTGTGTGTGACTTTCATTTAACCGGATTGTATCTCCAGGACGACAAGTACTTGTCATTAGTTGGTGAGAAATACTATAATACACGCCCCTAATTTTTTGCCTATGCTCGGTGAATGTTACGCTTCCTTAGGTAAAATGTTAAGCCTTCTTTCGTAGTGGGATTTATCTGCTGACTTATTCGTGGGCTTATGCTTTCGACCAATTTGTGTTCTTGTGGATTGCTCTGGTAATTGTTCAATTACTAGTTCTCTCACAAGAGTGCATCTCTCAGAAATCACTAGAGAATTTAACAAGTTCGATCACTCAATACTGAATGTGAGTTTTTTTTTTTTTTATCAAGAACCCCATCTTCACTTGGGAAAACAAAGCAAAAAAATTCAGAATCAACTACATTAACCCATTTCGCGAAACTGTACAATACAAAATTTCTCTTTCGAACACGTCTCCTCAAGTTTCTGGCATTGCTTCAACTATACAATCTATATCTCCTGATTTTTCCGCATTCTGCATTTTGCCTTCAGATTTGCCTTCATTTCCACCACCTTGCAATCGATGTTGCACGTGTGGTCCAAAATCTTCATTTTGTGCTTCAACAACGAGTCAATTGGAATAAAGAAGAAAGTGTTCAGCATAATAACGCGAGTCATTACTCCAGGGTCGGATGTGTCTCGAGTCCTGAATGAGACTTTTGCGCTTGAATTGGTGAGAGATACGATCATCACGTGGTTGAAGTTTATTGTTCTTGGCCAGGTCCATTTGAGCTGACATTGAGAGCATTTCCAAATCCACAATAGAACACACTTTCATCTTTTCCTCATGACATAGACCGCTATGTACCTGCGAAAATCAAGAAAAATGATCAAAATTGCAAATTTAGACCAATGAAAAATGATCTTAATTGCAGCAAATTTTTTTGGAATAGATAGGTTACCTTTAGATACATTTCAATAGCAAGGTATAATCTGTCCTGAGAGGCTTTGGCTAAATCTGGAAGTGTTGTGGCCAACTCGATAAACTTCGATGGTTTCAAGTAGGGATCGGCGGATACTTCTGCAATGTACAATTCCATCAAGCAGACAACTTTGTTCAATCGACGAGTTGAAAACTGGTTTTCAACGAGAAACGATTTCAGTAGCCTCAGAATCAGATTCACATCAAACATGTATTTCTTCCCACGCGGAGATGGAACGAGCAAATCATCTATTGTAGCTTCATCCAGCTTAGAACCAACCAAAGCCTCTAACTTCATTTTGCAAGATTTACTTATTTTCAAAAACACAGCCAACGAAAACAAATAGAATAACCCTCTGGAGGAAATGGAGCTCCTATCAAGCAAGAATAGCAGATTGATCACGGCCTCAATAATTTTCACTTTCTTAGTAGCTGGTAAGGCACGGAGAAATTTTGATCTTTGGTAGTAAAAGATTAACGAGCACATCGTTGAATGGTCGAATTTCTTTGACCTCATCGTGTGTACGATTTTCTCGAACAAATTTATGTTCAAGAAAGCAAGATCTTCAAACCACCAAGTAGCTTGTGATGAGTAGCTTTTGATACTGTCACTACTTAATTCACTCGAACACGGACCACACGAAATCTCCGAGGAAGAAGTACATGGGCTTGCAATACTTAGAAAAGCAATTTTTGCTACAAAAATATTCACGAACTTTTCGAGTATATTGGAAGAATTTGGTGCTGCAGATAAATCTTGGCATTGTTTCAAACATAGTACTAATTCAGACCAGGTCCTCCCTTCGAAATAATTCTCCATTTGCTCGGTCAAATCAGGTAATCTAGAACTGCCTCGGTTCATTTTCATGAAATTCGCGGCGCAGTCCAGTAAAATTATGTTACAAGGAGTCAAGTTAATTTTGCCATTGTTGTAGCAAAACCTTACGATGAGCTCAAAACCCTTCGCGCCTCCTGGGAAATCATGGAATATCACTTTCAGGTGGCTCGTTGTGCACGCTGATTTACCGAACAACTCGCTTAATCTACCGGAGAAGGATGCAAGAATTCTCTGCAAAAAAAATAAACAGAACAGGGAAAAAAAGTTTACCATAAAGTTTGTGAGATTAAAAGCATATATATGAAAGAGAACAATCACCTTATTTACGAAGAAGATCTCTTCTCCATTAACATCTACTTCAAGATCACAGCAGATTCCCATAGTGATGTTCATAACAAACAGGACTTTAATGCAGACAGACAGAGAAGGACAAGAGGAAAAAAAGAATGAGAAGAGATGTGAAGAGCTACAAAGTTACAGAAGAAAATGGACTTGGAATAAGAAGCATCTGAGTTATTGTGGTCCTGTGTTAAGGGTTTAGGCCCCGTTTCTCTTATCGATTTTTTTTAAAAAAATTTCGATTCCTTTCGACTTTTTGCTCAAAAAGTCCAAAAAAATAAAAAATTCTCTCATCACAAGAAAGTCCCAAGAGCTCCAAAAGCTACAATATAAGAAACAACATTTCTTTTCTCTGACAGAAAAACTACGAGAAACACACTTAACTTATCATTATGCATACCACTTATACAAAATAATTGGATAACTCTCTCTCTTACACACACATTGACATTATAGTCCATGGACCATGGCCCATGATACACTAGCAGTCATAAATTACTCTCCTTTCTGCCACCAATTCTGGTAGTGGGTGAAGTTGACTATGAGATCAACCTTTTTACTAGAAGGTACACAATACCAGTTCCCAATAGCTTTGTTGACTGACAAAAACTTCAAGCATCATTTCCATTTTTCCCCATAACAGTTACTCAAAAGAAATCACTTTGTAAGAAATTACTATCGTTGTTAGAGCTTGCCCACATCGGTTAATTGAAACAAGTGTATGAACTTGAGCGGCTTTTTACGCATTTGCTAATTAATTTCAAGTTGAATATTTTAACAGTCATCAATGTCGTTGCAGTTGGAAAAACACATTTCAGGTACTAAGGTGCAATATTAATTTGATGTTAGGTGTGAATCCACTAGAATAAAGTGAAGACATCCTAAAAGTCCCAATTTTTTTTGCAGCTGGCATAAAGAGTGGACCTTGAAAGTTTGAGAATATCTTTTCCTTATTCTGACCTCGTAGATTTGTTTATAAATCAAAGTCCAGTTGGAACCCTAATTCATTCACATGTCTGAAACTAAAGTTCAAATTGATCAGGCCTATCTGTCACGTGGTTGCACTTTTTATTATTTTTCTTCTAAGCTGTCGATACATTAAAGAAAATGATAAAAATACACATTCCAATACACCTTTTATATTATAGATAATCCAAAATTTTACCACGAAAGAAAATATGATTCCCTTGCTTGATTCTGTTGATTCCAAGTCCGCCGCCTCGCCTCCTTTTTTAAGCTTACAAACAAAAGACAAGCTACTTTCTTAGAACAGAATGCTGGTAAAAGTTCAGCTCCAGTCCATAGGAAATTCCTGAGAAGTTTGTCTATGTGCAGTCATAATTCGCAAGAAGAACTTGTGGGTGTTCCGCTTGTGGTGTCTCTTGGCTGCTTTGGGTTTTCCGCTTGTGGTGTCTTTTGGTTGGTTTGGTGGTTGGTGTTTGGGTCTATCTTTGTGGTTTGTTTGTTTTGGCAGGTTTAGGTGTTTGTAGTTGGTTCTTGGGTTTTGTAGTTGTTTGGGTTTTGCCTTGGGTGGTGTTTTTTGGGTTTGGTTGGCTTCTTGCCTTCCGTTTCTCTTGGGTCTCGGGTGTGTGGCGTTTTTGCCGTTATGTCCTTGGTCCTTTTAATCTTTGTATCTCTTTCAAGGATTAATAAATCTCTTTTGCCGAGCAAAAAAAAAAAAGAACTTGTGGGTGTTATTGTTGCTTTGTTGTGTATGATATGAAATAAATTTTGAGAACAGAATTGGGAGTAATTTTCCCAAATGACCCTGGACTCAAAGTTGTGTTTGACTGGGCCATTTCAGGGCCTGACTCAAAAGATTCTAGCCCACAAATCAATACCTAAAGTATAGAACTGGTGTAAAAGTGAATGAGGTGGCTAGGCCCAAAACAAAAAGGTAAAAAGGTTTCAGCTAGCGTTCCATAGAACAAGTATCCAGACCAAAACAATAAATACGAGACCCTCGAGTCTCTTTCTTCATCACCATTTCCCAGTTCACACTTACATATGGTATGGCCCAGCCTTTTTTTGGGTATTAATGAGCTTGAGCTAAAAAATTCCAGCTCATTTAAATCGAAGCCCAACTTTTTTTCTATTCTTCTTTTCACTAAAAGTTCGAGCTTGCCCCATTGAAAAAATTTCAGCTTATTCAATTTAATATCCAAAATTTTGCTTTAATGATACGTGAAGACACATTCACAGATCAAGCTCTTCCTTTGTATTGGTTTGACTCTAGCTCGAGTTTGTTAGACACTCTCAATTATTTCAACTCTACACTTCCTTTCTCATGGTTCAACTCCGGCTCGAGTTTGTTGGACACTCTCAATTATTTGAACTCAACTCGTGCTTGAGTTCAACTAATTTGCAATGGGGTGAGCTCAAACTTGTAGAAACTTGTAGAAACTTGGCTCTACTCATTTTGCAGTATATGCAAAGGTTATGTTCAGGTATACATTAGTTTTCCTTTTTAATGATTGTTTGACAATCAAAGTTCAGCACTTAAAATGAAATGAATTACAGTAATGAGTGATTAAATAGGTTTGATAACTACATTTTACACTGCTTAAAAAATTAAGTGCCTATTCAAATATGGGCTAAAAAGGTGATAAAAATTAGTACTAAGTAATTTTGAGCTACTTAATTCTAACTGAATCTAAGAGTGCTTGGATTCAACACTCTCCTCCTCAATTACCACTATCCACACAGTTGCCACTATCATTGCCGACACCACCACCACTGCCGCCACCACTCCACTACCACCACTACTCTGCCACTACCACCACTCTCATCGCCGTCGCCACTACCATCACAACTGCACCACTACCACAAACACTCATCCGCTGCTGTGGCTGCCACCACTCCTATTGTCATTCCACCACCAGCACCACCACCACTTTGCCACTCCCACAACCACGACGCTAGCACTCCACCACCCACCTCCCCTCCATTCCTCCACCACCACCCCCGCCACAATCACCACTCTACCAAATACCTGATGACCATAAGTAACAGTAAAAGAGAATCACTATAACTAATGGAACTAATATTAATTCAGCATTTATTTTAATTCAGTTCTTAATATGTTTATCAAACAACTTTCCAACTTAAAAAATTCAGCATTCAACTTTCAACACTTAATTTTTCAGCTTTCAGTTTCATTAAGCGGCACCTAAGTTACTTAACATTTGACATTAGTATTGCATTGTAATCTAAAATCTCAAGGTGACGTTGGTTGGTTGCTTGTTCCAGAAACTGACTAATTCACAAATTGACTTATTGCGCTTTAAGAAACAGATCATTGTTGCACAATATATCAACTCAAAAAGCCAAATTAAGCAAATGCCTGACTTAACTCAATTTCTGGAACAAGTTAGCTAAGTTCACCTTGGTACAAGGGTTCAACTCTAGCCTACCTCAAACTTGCTGACTCTTTAACATATATATATATATATAGGGCTCGTTTGATAACCGTTGTCGGTATGAGGGGATTAATGGAAATGAGATGGGATTGGGACTGAGATTGGTAGTGAAAAGAGATTGGTAATTAGGTGAGATTTTCATGTTTATTTTGCACCGGATTAAAAGATAGGATTGTAACATGTTTGTTTTACATAGGGTCGGATTGGATTGAAAGTATCAATTTCCATTTTTACCCTTGCAAATCTAATATAAAAAATGGTACATGAAATCCTAATGTTTGAGACATCCCGTACCTTGTTTGGTATGGATTTACCAGTTTTGGGTTTTTTTTTTTTTTTTTAAATGAACCGAAAATAAATATCTATAGTATGTCACTACAAATCAATTGTATGAATTTCTTGCATTTTCTAAAAAAAGAAATTAAAACCAATGACATTAGAGTGATAGGATTGTCAAAGATTACGACAATGGTAAAATTGTAAATATTCTCATGTGACCCACTTTTCTTTGTTTTTTGGGTTTTGAAATCCCGTTTCTTTGTAGTTCGGGTTTAAATAGAATCAGGTTTCTTTTGTAGTTCGGATTTTGGGATTTTAATTACAGGACAATACGTGCAATAACAGTCGCTCATAATTAATTGTCATGGTTCACGGTCGTCGATAGAATATGACCTATAAGAATAGTAGCATATAGGCATAAATCATTCATAAATTCGAATTATGCGTCATAAACTTGAATCATCATTCATCGAGATAGACGGTCGAGATGACACTGGCTTCCGCGGTAGTCCAAAGGCTAACTGCAAATAAGCCTGTCCCTTTGAATAGACCAAAGGGCAAAGAGAGAAAAAAACGACGGGCTGCCCAAACTTCCCTCCATTCATGGTTGATCTGTTGATGACCCATTTGTCTTAGTGTTGTTATTACATTCCACTAATAGCTATAGGTTTTGCTATTACACCCAATCCCATCTTCGGAGGCAATTACTAGATTCTTGCTGGTACAAATTAACCCTTTCCTTTTCACTCGTGACCCACATTCTTTGTAAGTATCTTTGTACCTACGTGCTTATGTGTACTCATAAACAGGTGCTTCACATGGACTTCACGTGACCTTCTGTCTCCATACTAAGATGCCGGATTCGGGAGACGGTCGTTCGTTTGGCAATCAATGGTCCCGATTAAATGTATTTATCCTACATGTAAGGCACTTATCTTTATGTAAGATAATCCGGATCGTTAATTATCGAACTGATGGCTGTGATTGTTCACTACAGAGGTGTAGTGAGCGTGCTCACTACATGCCTATGTTATCTCCCAAATACAGAATAGAAATGCTAAGTGCCAAAAAATACTAGCCAGAATTTACCTAGAAAGTAAGAATTCCGTGTATGTAGCGTTGCTGACTTGCTGTTACTTGGGGTTTAAAAATGTCTGGGACCTTAAATTCACTTACTGTACAAATAATCTTCAAAAAGTATTCGTACAATTAGGTGCGGAGTGGGATGGACACAGGTCTAGTTTGGGGCCTCTCTGTTCTCCTAAATCCGTTACCCGTCTCCGGCCCACCCCGCAATTGGGTCGGTTTGTCACGGTTTTTACCTGTTGGGTTGGAGCGGATTTGTAATGATTTCTCCAACCTGGTCCAGATCCGAAAATTTATTGGTAAGGAAATCCCTAAAGTCATTTCAGGCATCATATCAATATTAATCTAATACCATATCAACATTGACGCGGGTCTGGTTTGAGGCCTCTCTGTTCCCCAAATCTGTTACCCGTCCCTGCCCCGCCACACAATTAGATCGGTTTGTCATGGGTTTTTATTAACCTGTTGGGTTGGAGCAAATTTGTGATGATCTTTGTTTGGTTGGGTTTTCCAACCCGATTTTTGAAAACTCCTACATGTTTGGTTACCCCAGGTTTTCCAAAAAGTTTGACAATAGGTGAAATCAGAAAAAGGAAGAGAGAGAGAGAGGGGGGGGTTCAAAAAGTAAAAAAGTACTGGGTTTTGAAAAAGGTATTGGTACGGATAAAGAACCATTTGAAGCCGGTTTCAAAAACAAGTTTTGAAAACTGGGTTTTGAAAACTTAAACAAACAAGGTGCCGAAATTTTATCAGTACCAATCCCTAGAGTCATTTCAGGCATCATATCAACACTAAATCTAATTCGTATTCTCCACTTTATGGAAATTTTGATAGACACGGATTTACGAATAGATGGAACTTTTGTGGAATCCATCACCTTATACTGCATGTAAACCAGTTGGGCGGAGGAGTAAAAAAACTGGGTTGTTTGTAACGAGCCGATGGAGCCCGAATCTGAGCTAAGGATATCTTGTTTGGTTTTTGAATTCAGTTGTGACTTGTGAGAGAATTCGAGGGAGGGGGTGAGTGGTGGCAATGCTTAGAGTAACAACGATATATCTATGCTTAGATTAGCGATTCAGATCCGTAAATAGGATTGTGGTGAATTGTTTTTGCATCACATATAGGTCACACAAGAAATCATGATCGATTCTCAACATGGACGAAGCTCTAATGGGGTCAACAGAGGCCCAATCCTACGGATTTTGAACAATCTGGCCCCACCCATTTTAAAAAAACTAATGCGCGTGACCTAGGTAGAAGTTTAATTTTTTGATATATTTGTATCTTTGAATCTATTATTTAATCTAGGTTAAATTCAAACAATTTTAGTTCACCCTACAAAATTTTGTGAGTTACTTTCCTACATGGAAAAAATACACACGTGTACGTTCTAATTACCAACGAAGAAAACACTAAATTCACGTATTTATTGATGTATTTGGTCAAGTTATCTAAATATATAGCGTATGATACAAGAGCACAAAAATAATTTTTGAACAAAACTTTTTATTTTCTTCCAGCTTTCCTCTGATCGAAATCATGGCTCTGCCACTGTTTCTCATTATGTTCTTGTAAAAACATTCATAAAATGAGGCGTGAGAATCATATTCATTTTTTAGTTAGGCATTATCCTCCTCGTATCAATATTGAATCTAATTCCATTCCATTTTATTAGAATTATCCTACTCGGGTGGTCGGACTTATAAAATACGTCACTGTTGGTAATGAGCTGAGCACGAATTTGATTGGTTTTTCCCTTCTGGGTGGATTTGAAGGAGGTGGGTGAGTGGTGGCAGATGCTTAGGTTATCCTATATTTATTGATGCATATTGATGCATCTGTAATTTCAGTCAGATTTTTTTTTGCGATTGCGTTATTTAAATTAGGGGTGTGAACGAGCCGAGTTTCGTAGCGTTCTCGTTTACCAAAAACAAGCCTAAAACTCGAGCTTAGTTTGTAAACTAGCCGAGCCCGATTAAAATGACTAAACGAGTCACTGTAAACGAGTCGGTTGAACTTTAGAGTGTTGATCTCGGCTCGTTTACTGCACGTGCCTAAAATTCAAACTTGGTTCGGTTACTAACAAGTCTGACCGAGTCAAGCCTTAACGAGCCGATTCTTGAAGTATTTGCGACTCAACCACTGAAATTGACTGGAAGGAAAGCTGAGATGGCGGTGTAGTTTGAGGCCTACAGCATTCTTACAAAAGCAAATAAATAAGCCCGCTAGATGATTCCAAATTACAAGAATTTCACGACAAGCCCGTTTCTCTACCATAATCAATGATGCCAAGACTTTCTGAAATCAAAGACAGACAAGATGCATTAAATGCTTGATACAAAAAAATACTCCTTCCGTCCCAAAATGTTTGGCCAAAAATACTATTCACACCTCTCAAAAAATCATCTTTATTTTGTAATTTATCCTATTTTTTACAATTTAAAAAATTTTGTTTAATAAAACTAAGCAAAATCTATCAAACAAGATCCATATTGCATATATAATTCATTATACATGAAAAAATATAGATGATTTTTTGAGAGGTGTGAATGGTGGATGTATGCCAAACATTTTGGGACGGAAGGAGTATCTCCATATAAAAGTGCACAATTCAAAATGTGAAGAATACTTTGTTGCCATTGAATTCCATCATCAATGCAACCATCTCAAACAAAAATAAAAATAAAAAAAACATCCAAGAGGAATTATGCAGCGAAACTTCTTTTTACGAAATTAATCTGTAAGAAGAAACACAAACACGTTTGAGCAAGAGGTACACCCACTATGAAGTTCATAGTATGAACAAACAATTTTGAGAATAATTCTCGTTTTTTCTTTGATCAAAATCAACTAAATTTTGCCCCAAACCATACAATGATACTTAAGCGTCAAAATAACCCTAGACCAACTAGGAAACAAATACTGTAACAAAAAGGTTTGACTTGCTAATCAAGCCAAAATCAAAGAAATCATGAAAATTACCAGGAATGGAAATTCGGAAATAAATGACAAAATTAAAAACTAGAAAGAAATATAATGTTGCCGAAATAGATGGCAACTGAAACGAAATTTTTCACTAAAAGTCATAAGCAAATTTGTTATTTCCTGAAACGGCAAAATCCCCATTTTTAAGGCCTAGATGACATCGAATGGCCAAAAAATATCGTGTTCCGGCAATGAGTATTGTCCAGAAACCCATTTCCAATCGACCATTACAATTTCTGAGCTTTTTCGCCAAAGTTAGTCCGTGCTCCTTATTTTTGCCCTTTGGGCCGTGAATAGTCCAAACGGTCAAGAAATATAGACCTATTTCAGGAAGGATTCGAGAGAGGTGGGTGGGGGGGTGCATGGTGGTAGATGCTCTTTCTAGAAGAGCGCCCACCTGGTCACCGGTATCTAATTAAGAGTGACATATTAATTGATGTTAGTATGATTTATCTGCAATTCCAGTCTGTTTTTTTTTTTTTTTTCTATTGCATTATTAATGGGTGTTTTGGCCTAAGTAGTAAACTAAATTTTTTGCTTTTTGGTGCTTAAAAAGCTTGTACTTATTAAAAGCCAAATCGAGCTTTAAATTTTGTATTATTCGAGCTAGTCTCGTCTACCAAAACTAGCCTCAAACTCAAGCTCCTATTATAGGAATCACTGCAAATAATTTGAGCTGAGTTTTAAAGTGTTAAGAGCATTCCCATCAGGTTCTTTAAATTTTGGACCAAATTACATCTTCAAAAGTCACTTTATTACTTTAGCTAGTCACTTTTACAGTGTCTACAGCATCAGACTCTCTATTTTAACTTCCTCGCATTAAAATATTCTTTCTTTATTACTTAGTTAATCTTTTACGTTTCTATTTAAATGTCTATTTAATTTTTTTTATTGACATAAGTTTAGAATGTATTTCTTACTATTTATTCTCATCTCCTTCGGATCTCGTTGAGCACGTGTGCCAACTACATGTATTTGGCGTACATAACACATTATGATTTTCATTTTTTTGTTTTTGTTTTTGGTGGACATGGAAGAAATGTTTAGTTGTTAGTCGTGGTTAGAGAGATTTGACCCTTGATTTTGTTAATGGGAGTATATAGTGCCTACTAACTTAATTAAAAATCTACGCAAAATTAATGCAAAACTAACAAATACAGAAAAAAAATTCTAATCCTACCCGTTATCCAAAAAATTAGCAAAAATCTGCTCATTCAAAACGGGGTAGGATGGGTTCGGAGCGGGACAGTAACAATTGCCAATCCCACAATCAGAATGACAAGCACCAGCAATGCATTTGCATTGTACGGGAGTATTACAAACTATGCCACCGAATAAAATAATAATAAAATACTACTCCCAATTGGGGTCAGGTCAAACTTAAAATAATTAAAAATGTTGAATTTGATGAACAGTTGCCAGCCTGGTGAGGCGAGGAAGTCTAGTAAAGTTAAACGATTTGTAGAATAGCGAGGATAGAGTTGAGGCTGATGCAGCTGAATTTTTGGGCTTTGCTCGTTATTATAGCGTCAAAAGGGGGTGTGGAGAGACGGATGTAGATTCTCTAAGCTCTACTCATTTACTACACGAGCCACATGAGTGAGGCCTTAACAAGTCAAAGCCTCGAGCGGCTCGTGAACAACTCGATTTATTTGAATCCCTAATTTCAGGGAGTCTTTTTTGCCACTATGCCACTGAATGATAGCCTGTGGGATGATTACAAGAATTTCACGACTAAAAGTCAGTTTCTCTACAATAACCAATGGTGCAAGACTTATTGAAATCAAAGACAGACAAGATAATAAATGATACTTGGTGCTTGAAACCAAAAATATCCCCAGATAAAAGTGCATAATTCAAATGTGCAGTGTATTGAATTGCATCATGAAAGCAAAAAAAAAAAAAAAAAATCCAAGGAAAACGTTACATCATATTCTTGTTTCTTTCTAGCTTTCCTCTCCTTGAATCAAAGATCTTCTTATGTAACAGCGTGACGATTCAAGCTGTTCATTCAAAGACATCAATGAGTGCTACAAGTCATTCATGCAAAATTAAGTTGATCGTACATCAATATTCTTTTGAACGAGTACATCAATATTCTTTTGAACAAACTATACTCATCGTAAGAGTAATAGACGGTCAGAATTTGAACATCAAAGAACCTAAACATATATCTGTATTTCTGCATTTGGATGAAGCGCATTTGGTCCATCCAAAAATCCTATAGTGAAACCACAATGCTTGCCATTTAACTGTCATGGCGGATTTAACTTCCAAAAAATGACAGCAACCCAGGCTTTGCTATTTAGCAAGGCTAGCGAGCATTCTAGTTTTTATTTATCAAGTTATTGTGCCTTAAATCTGTCTTTATCTCCTCGTTGCGATGAAATCTACGCGTTTAACTTTAAACCCTTCCTAACTTGTAATTCAACGTAACCCTTCCGTATTTTTTGCCAAAGGTAACGAAGACAAGGTCTCTCTTTGCTTATTACATTTTGCATTTTATCTTCAAACAGGCATTGCAAAATAACATCAAGCCCACCAGGGATCTTTGAATATCTGTGTCTCGACAAATCACGTAGAGAAACGCCGAAAGAGAAATTGTTATTATTTGTAGTACTCATACAACCAAGCAAAAAAATTGCTGGTGAACACCAACCACACAGACACATAGTGGGCACATTAGAGAGGAGAGGTAAATATCAGTTGATTTCAGTTCTGCAAAATCCCATTAGACTTGAAGTACTCCACACATTGGTCGTAAATTTCTTCACTCCCATACTTGTAGCTGAATCCCTCTTTGACAAGCTTTTCAGATGAAACGATCACCTTGGCTTTGGAAGGGAAATCTTCAAAGCTGCAATCGGTCGAAAAAGAAATATATTCAAGTACATCAATTTCCAGAGTACAGACTAAGAATCGCGGTACAAAGAAGTTGTTCCAAAATCAGTTTGGCAGAACACTTTTCAGAAAATCCGTTTGGTGTACAAATTTCAAAAACTTGTTTTCGAGGTATTCCTTAAAAAAGAGGCCATTATCAAGAAAATGCCGCAGAATAAAAGCCAATTTTTCTGAAAACTATTTCTGCTGGAAACTAAATACAGTACGGAATGGTATGTTATGCTTTCAAAAACAGTATCAACAATGTATTCTAAAAAACTGTTTTGCCAAACAGAAGCCAAACAGGTATAGGGGGTATGTCTGAAGTGTTTAAAGAAGGGTGCTTACTCAGTAGGGATGTTGTAATGTGGGTATCTTTTCTTCAGGAACTTGGCAAGCTCTGGAACACTGGTATTGATGGCACAGCAATTATAACGACCAGAAGCCGATTCTTTTTCCGCCACGAATATATGGGCGCGACAAACATCTTCGACATGGGATATGGAGATAGAACCTGAAAGCATCTGCATACCTTTCAACGCATTTATAAGGAACTCATTCCCTGCGGCATATTGAAATCCAACATTAACATCAGCAATTATCCAAATTATACTGAATTGCCTTTTCATTTGTTAATATTGTGACATGGACCAAAGCAGAGTTCTACAGATAAAAACAGGACAGGACACGGAAAAGACACATTGGTTTTTTAAAAAACTATGGACATGAATGCACAGATACGTTGGAAAGGTTTAGTTCCATATCAACAACAGAAGCCAAAGTATCCAGGACTGCTGGTAAAGTGTCCTGTATAATGAATTTGAATCTTTAATTAAGACACATTGAAGTTATTGCCAAATTACCTGTGATCAAGGACATGGCAAGAAAAACACTACTAGGAACATCTATTGTGGGAGAAACACCAGCCATAAGACTAGGGATGACGGTAACAAGATCAATGTTGTTTTCTTCGGCAAATTTCCAAGCTGTTTTCTCCGCTAGGGTCTTTGATGCAGGATACCCCTATAAATACCAATAAATTTCATTCTAGATCATTCAGGAAATGGAGATAAATTTCATCTAGATCATCTAGGAAATCCTGACATTCGAAATCTGAAAACTAAAGAAGCAACAGAGAGAAATTTGGGGAGTTACCCAAGTGGGTGGCTTTGCAGAACTTAAAAATTCGACATCAGTCCAGTGACTCTCATCCATGACTATGCCAGTCCCATTGAGTGTATTGATCGTTACGGCAGCTGCTGACGATGTTAAAACGACGCGCTTGACCGTTCCTGCTTTTGCACAGGCTTTTAAGACATTCAGCACTCCCTGGATTGCCGGCTTTATCATGTCATTCTGCATCCAAAATTCATTACAGAAATCTCTTTCAAAAGTAGGCAGATCTGAAATTATGAGATCTTAATAATGTTTTTCATTGCAAGACTAAAAGCATGGACGAGGAGGTGACAAGGCGGGTAGGAGAGAAGCCCTCCCCTAGGAGGAATTTCTCAGTGCCGAGCGAGTATGGCTGACGTGGTAACTGCTCGCGCACATCCAACCGTCCAAAAATGCAACGGACGGCCCGGATTAAAACACACTTTTCCTTTTCTTTTATTTTTAAAAATCCATCCGCTTTCAATCCGGGCCGTCCGTTGCATTTATGGACGGCTGGATGCGCGCAAGCGGGCACCACGTGGTACATGCTCGGCATCAACGTTCTAAAACTCGCTAGGCGCTCCCAGGGCGGCCACCTTCTAGCTTCCAGGGCCAAGTACTGGGTGCCTAGTCGGGCAATTAGTCGGGTTAGTCGGGCTAGTTGGGTTAGTTGGGCTAGTCGGAGAGGAGCCTTCTAGCGTCTAGGCGGCGAGTACTCGGCCTTCTAGATCTTCTTTTAGAACATTGCTCGGCATTGAATTTTTTTTCCTCCCCTAGGTATGACCATATTGACTTTAGATCCGCAGCAGGCCCCTACAGGAACCAAAGAGCCATAGCGTCTACTGCCCCACCAAGGGCTAGTGGAACACAGCTGGGCTTCGCAAAAGAGCAAATTTCTAGGGAGCGTCAATTACACGACTCGACCCTTGGACATCTTGACCACCATAACTACTTGTCAGTAAGCAAAGAACCACTAGGCTAAACAGGTGGTTTAATTAAGTTCTGATCACAACAATACCTCTGGATCCTGTGAAGCAAAGTTGACTGGAGTTGCAACATGGAAGACCAGGTCACAACCTGTTATTGGGGCATCAAAGCTCTTCTCATCAGTAAGATCTGCTTTGAATATGTTTAAGCTCCCCAGACTCTGAAATTCTACCAGGTGGGAGGTCTTCTTGTGATTGTCTGCACCCAAAACAAAACATGTACACATCAGAGTGGAATACTTCAGTGCCACAATTTTTTGGGGACAAATTTTCCTGGTAAGAAATCTGGTGATTGAAAACAAAAACAACAGGATCATCTGGAGTCCGGTACAGTTTCACAATAACATTTACGACGCAATCGAAGATGACAATTTTTCGGAACAAATTTAAATGAATTTCGATTGGTATGCGTTTCAATAAGAAATACTCGAACTACAGAGGTGCTGAATCTAGTTCAAATAATCAAACACTTTTTTAGGTCAAGGTTTGGAATTAACTGCAGATGAAACTGTCCAGCGGAAGAGAGAGAAAGAGACTAACCGGGATCCCTAACGGTGGTGTTGACGGCGTAGCCTTTCTCTAACAAAAGCTTAATCAGAGTTGCCGCCACGAACCCGGTGCCGCCGATGACGCAAGCCGTCTTCGAAGCTGCCATTGTTTTAGACTTGGAGATTCGGATTGAGGTCGAAGATTGCTGAATTATAGAGAGCAAAAGCAATATGTAAGTGTATGAATTGATGGGTGTTTAAGTGAGAGTGGTGGTTTTCGGGATTGTGGGTTTTATAGAGGAAAAGACCATGTTTCACTTTCATGTAATAACTGATGAATTTGTACGAGGAAGAAGAAGACAAGGTAAGCACGTGATATATCACACCAACACCTACTCAAAAACCCTTTTTGATCCCTCTCGTTCGTTTAAGGGTGATGACTTTTGGGTTCCTACTCAAAAACCCTTTTTGATCCCTCTCGTTCGTTCAATGGTCCTAATTTTATTTCTGGACAGCACTTTTCAAATCTGAGCCGTGTATTACCAAGATAAAATCCGAGTATGTGATTGTCAACATCAATGGCTCGGATGCGCACACAAGACCGCATACCAGAGGCATACACCAGCACTCCCGGGTCCGTAATAATTGCTTCAAAAAGTATTTTACTTTTCAAATACGCCCTCCGATTTAAAATTTCATTGATGATAATAATACTCCCTCAGTCCCAAAATGATAGATCTCATTGAGAACTTTTATACGATGCAAAGAAAATTCACAAATTATTTCGATGAATACATTATTTTAAGTTTAAAAATTGCACGTAGTTTCATAGAAGACTATCAATTTGGGATAGAGGGAGTACTAATTTTATATAAACACAAGGGCATGAATGACATTTTATCAAGTTTTTGTTGATATTTTTGGAGAGTGGACATTCCTTCTAGAACGTCCCAAAATGGAATAAAGGACTATCAAAATGGGACGGATGAAGAAGTATTTTACAATATTAGAGCATCTCCAACCCAATTCTTTCGTTTTAAAGAACCAAAATATCATTATCTATTCAAAAAGAAAATTTGAAGAATTGACTAATTACTAATACTCCAACCACATTCTGTAAATCTATCTTCATTTTTCTAAAAGCACACTTAAAACTCAACAGGGACTATCAAAATGGGATGAAGGGAGAAGTATTTTACAACATTAGAGCATCTCCAACTTAATTCTTCAATTTAAAGAACCAAAATATCATTATTTATTCAAAAAGAGAATTTGAAGAATTGACTAGTTACTAATACTCCAACCACAATCTCTATATCTATCTTCATTTTGTTAAAAACACACTTAAACCTCAATGTGGACTATCAAAATGGGACGGAGGGAGAAGTCTTTTACAATACTAGAGCATCTCCAACACAATTCTTCATTTTAAAGAAACAAAATATCATTATTTATTCATAAGGGTAAATTTCACTTACCTCCCCTGTGGTTTCTGACAATTATAGGGACCTCCTTTATGGTTTCTGAAATTCCACTGCCATCCCCTACTTTTGAAAGTAAATGTCAGATTCCCCCCTCCCATCAATTTGCGGCTAACGGGGTTAAGTGTGATGATGAAATGACTTTGCTACCACTACATATATAAAAGCCAATACTTGGCCTTCTCCATCTCAGTCGATCAGTTCAACACCCAGACACACTTCTACGCAGAGAGAGAGAGAGAGAGAGAGAGAGAGAGAGAGAGAGAAGAAAGAGAACGCATACAAAATTACAAAAATCGACAGAGAAATCAACAACAGGTCGATGAACTATCATCAAAACCATTGTGTTCATCTTGTTCAGCACGATCGAGATGTAGATCGAAATGCAGCAAAATCCTAGGAGAAGATGAGTAATTTGCTAGTAAGCGGTGTAAATTAACTCCATGACTGGGTTTCCTTTTATGATTTTTCTAATTAACAAGTGACGATGGTCTAAACCAATATACAATACATTCGGTTGAATTTCGTTTTGGTTTTATTTCCGTGTGTTTAAGGCCTCAGTTTTATCGAAAAGTGACATTTTGCAATCTGGGTTTGTTCCTTTTCATTGTGTTCTCTCTCTCTCTACCCTTTCGTGGGTAAATTAATGTTTTCAGAAGTTTCTTGAACTCAATTTTATTTTCCTGCTTTGGCTAAATTAACTAAATCACTTTCAACAACACATCATATAAAGCCAAATCAGGAAATTTGAATGATGGTCTATCATACAAAGCCTTCTTGTACTTATATTTGGAGGAACAGATTAAAGTTTTAGATTTTGGTACTTAGTGTAATATATTCTATTTGTGGTGGGTTTGTGTATCGTATTTTTAAATGGAATAGTGAAAGAGGGGTAAAATGGGCATTTAGAATAAAAAAAACTTGATGACATCATCGTTTTCTGTCCCCTTTTCTAATGGAAGTTGACGGAAGAGAGGTATGTGATATTTATTTTCAAAAGTAAGGGAGGTCAGTGAAATTTCAGAAACTTTAAGGGAAGTCCCTATAATTATCAGAAACCTTTGGGGAGGTAAATGAAATTTACCCTGTTCATAAAGAGAATTTGAAAAATTTACTAACTACTGGTACTCCAACCACATTCTCTCTATCTATCTTACTTCATTTTGTTAAAAAACACACTTAAAACTCAATTATCCTTCATTTTCCTTCCAAAATTTGAAATATCAAATTTCTAAATTTCACGAAATATATTTAACATTGGTCTTATTTTAAAGATATTGTTAAGATATTTTTAATGGTAATAGTTTTACATGTTGAAAATTATGCATCATTTATTGTGCAAATGAAGAATGGTTGGAGTGCTTCAATTCTTCATTTTACAGAAATGAAGGTAAGGTTGGAGATACTCTTAAAGCATTTCCAACAAATTCCTCAAATCTCAAATGACAGAAAAATTGACAGGATCAAGCTTAAAATAAATACTCAAAAATCCCTCGAACACCAAATAATTTGAAATCAACCCTCAAATTCTATTTTTCTCTCTTCAAATTTAGAGATTGCCCCTTGCCTCACAAATCTCAAAATACTATTCCATTACTCTTTTATTATTATTATTATTATTATTATTACCATTCGAACTTCTTTGACTGTTACTTTACATATTTTGTTGCAAAGTTCAACCTTTGGTTACACCTTTCATTTGTTGTAGCAATTTTTAAAAGCTGATGTTACCGTTGCCCAATTAATATGCAAAAAAAAAAACTTTTTTATTTAGTCAATTTGCCGATAAAAATATGTACTAATTTTTCACAACAAAACACAATCTCGAACTTTCTTCTAATTTGGAGTCGTCTCCATATTTGAAGAATCAAACTCGATTCTTCATTTTGAAGAATGCAAATGAAGCATGGTTGGAGTGTTTCCATTCTTCATTTTACAGAAAATGAAGATATAGTTGGAGATGCCATTAAAGAAAATTTGACCGATCTAGCATAAAATAAGAACTCAACAGATCACTCAACCACCAATAATTTGAAATCAACCCTCAAATTCCATTTTTCTCACTTCAAATTTAGAAAATGCCCCTCACCCACATATCTCAAAATAATATTCTATAACTTTTTATTTGAACTTCTTTGAATGTTACTTTTCATTTTTTGTAGCAAAATTTTAAAAGCCAACGTTACCGCTGCCCAATTAATAAGCAAAAAAATAATAATAACAAAATCTTCTTTTGTTTATCCAATTTGCCTATAAATATTAGGGGTGAAACCGGTTCAGTTCGATCTGGTTCGGGGGGGGGGGGCGGTTGGTTGGTTGAGTGAACCGGGAAAAATCCGTTCAGAGGAAACAGAGAACCGAAATCCTCAAAATCGGTGTAAATTATCTTTCCTTTCTTTCAGAAGGCTGTCAACTTGACTGCATAAAACCATATATATAAAAACAAAAACAAAAACAAAACAAAACAAAATACAAAAATAAAAACAAAAACAAAATACAAGAAAAGTCGCTTGGCTCCAATGTCACTGTGATTTTTCATGTCAGAAATCCTAAAATAAAATTATAAGAAAACAAATTGAGCCAACTATTTTCCTTTTATATAGTAAGATCGAGCTCGTTTGGATGCTGGATTAGAGGGGTATTAAAGTTAGGCCCAAATGACTAATCTCGGACCTACGTTTCATCCTTAGGGAATATTAATTAATAATAGCCCGAGGGCACAGATAATACCACTTATCCCCCCTTTTCAATACCCCACTCCACCTCAGACCCTTTAATTTATTCTTATCCCTCGCATACCACAAAACAAACCAAATATTATTTTATCCTCCCTCATTACCAAAATCTTTCAAAATAAGTATTACTATTTTAGCAATCATCCGTAAATGTCACATCATTGTGTTTCCACCTTTCATATATAATACTTTGTACCATTTTATCTCTCATTACTATTTAATCTATCCAAATCTCATCATGCATCTAATCGAGCCGTGAATGCCATTTATATCCGCCAAGCGTCACCATAGCAAACAATTATTGGCTCATCTTGCTTTAAATGAGTCACCTCTAGAGGATGGTAGAGTTCGGATAAGTAGACCTTATGGGATTCACTTCGGTTTCATTTGATAATCTAAGGGAAAAGGCTACATTACACACCCCTTATTTGAGTGTGTATCATACACACCCCTATAAAAGTTACGAATTTTTTTTAAAAAATTACGAAACACATCAAAATGTTACGAATCATACAAAATGTTACAAATCATATTGCTGAAAAGTTACGAAACACTAAAAAATATTACGATTGTCAATGAGGTGACACAATCTGGACCATACAATAGGTGCATATGATACACATATTTAATGGGTGTGTATTATAGTCATTTCCTAATCTCAGTCATTAATTTTGTAGATCTCAATGTCTTTATAGTTTATCCCCGATACGAAAAATAGGATGATCATGCAACGTTTAAGGCTTCATCAAATAATATACTTCCTCTGTCTCTTTTTAATTGTTGATTATTCCATTTTGGGCTATTCTTCAATAAGTGTGTTTTGAAAAGTTAATGAGTAAAAATTTGTACAATTATTGTTTTGCCATTTTGAAAAAGTTAAAGGAAAAAAAGTTAATGGATAAAAGTGAATGATAATTTTGAAAAGTAGAGGTAAAAAATGATGTGAAAGGTGTAAAGTGGAGGTAAAAGTTGATTTAAAAATTAAAAAGTAATTATGATATTTCTTTAATAAGTTGGATTTACAAAGTAACACACTTAAAAAGAGGCGAAAAAAATATTTTTAAAGAAAAATAAACAGTCAGAGTGTGACTACACACTATTCCTGCGACAATTGTGCTTATGCTTCATTCATATGAATTCCGATATCAGACCAAACACAATGTGATCTATAAAATGAATGACTCATTGTCAAATTAATTTGCTTGTCTTGTGTTTGTGTTTGTGTGCTTAAAATCTGTTATTCGTGTATAATTAGAAATGTGACCAATACATTGATGTAATTAAACATATATCTATCAGCAATGTGGGCCGATCTAAATTTTGAATTTAAGGTGGATTGAAATATGAATCCATGTTAAAATGACTAGGGTCTTTGGCTCAAAAGTCTAAATTTTTATATCTCGACAGCTTCAAAATAAGTGATACTGACCTGCTTTGATCTTTGCAAGTTTTTCTTTGCTTCTTGATAATTTAGAATATTTGAACTTGAACAACGCTTCGCAACACCTGATTTAAGGTTCGCAAAGACGCACAAAGACAGATTGTTCATAATGGGAGCACACATTCTTATTTCGGGTCATTCCAAACAACTTTTCCCAACTCATATTGGATGAGAACGTGAAATGACATTCTTAGGTCCGATCATTCCAAGCCATTTTTCCAAAGTCGGTGGAACGACATGTCTTTAGCTTACTTATTTAAAATGCTAAGGTCATTTTAGCTTAAGTCAGTCGTTGCGAAATTGACTCGATAGCCACACACTACCTACCAACAGGGGCCTCAAACATGAGTTGTGGCGTAATTTTTAGGAAATTGATTTTGGCATTCTCCAAATTGTCTAAATCAAGTCCATATAGGGATTGAGAGTGCCAAAATCAATTTGGGGAGTGTCAATATCACTTTCCAATTTTTATCATGTCAAAGATGGTAGATAAAAGTTCCTCACATTATCGTCCACAAACCTAGTTATCATAAAAAAGGAAGAAGAGGAAGATGACCAAGTTTATTTCCGGTATTATCATTTGCACTTGGGTAAATTTCACTGACCTCCCCTGAGGTTTCTAACAAATACGCTGACCTCGATCTGTTGTAGTTTCTGAAAATGCACTGCCCTCCCCTACTTTTTAAACAATTCCCCAGATTCCGTCCTCTCCTACCCTTCCGTTAGTTTCATAAAAAATTATAAAAATTGTTTTTAAAACTTGGTTTTCAAAAAAATATTTTTTAAAATAATTTTTTGAAGAAAAAGAAACTAGTTTTGAAACCATTTTTTTAACAATTTTTTGAAGATGAGAAAGTTTTGAAAATATTTTCTTGGATAAAAAACAAGTTTTTGGAAAACAATTATTCTGAAAAAACAAGTTTTGAAAACAATTTTTTTTTAAATCTTAGAAAAAGATAAAGTTTTGAAAACATTTTTCCAAAATAGTTTTTTGAAAACATTTTCTCAAAACAATAAAGTTTCGAAAACAGTTTTTCATAAAAAAAAAATTTGAAAAAAACGAAAAAATTAACGGAAGTTCGGAGAGGAGGGAATCCGAAGAATAGTTTAAAAAACAAAGAAGGACAATGCATTTTCAGAAACTACATGGGAGATAAGTGTATTTGTCAGAAAGCTAAACAGTCGATGACATGCTATACCCTTTTCTCTTTCGGTATAGTCATTGAGCCGTTGCGATGGGAACTGATGCAATGGTAGCGATGTGCTGGAACTTATAAAATATTTCTAACCATATTACGTACATAAAGGAAAGAAATAAATATCTTACCCCTTTTTTCTTTGTTAAGGCAAATAAACATGTTCGAGCAAGTTCAGCCCTTAGTCTTTTTTCCTTACATTTGAGTAAAAGTTGCATTTGATACCAACAACTCCAGTCCTTGACTCAGATATCTAACCCTAACAACCGGCTTCCGCTACCCTCCGCCGCTCACTGTTGCCGGAGCTCCAAAAAGTCTCTCCCTCTTCCCCCTTTCTCTCTCTCACTCCAGCAACTCTTCCCCCCCCCCCCCCCCCCGAATCAATCGATCTTCTTCGCTCTCTTTTTCCCGATTTGCTCGTTTCTCTATCTCTCTCTTAATGTCCAACCACTCTACCACTGCAAACCACAACCGTCGACTCTGTAGCCTCTAGATCTGTATTCACTTACCTCGCCAGAGTCGACCACGGCGACGACGAGAATCTTCAGGTGACGCACACCACTGCAAGATAGCCGTTGGAAATCTGAGTAAAGGTTTGGTTCTCCCTCAATTTGGGTAAAGATTTGAGTAAAACTCAATTTGGTATGGGTTTGAGTCAAGGACTAGAGGTGGGTTTTGGGAATTTTTACTCAAATTTTGAATCTGAGTTTGTCTGAACCAATCCTTATGAGGAAGCTTCTACGAATTTTCTAAAGTGTAGTTGAATTCCGATTGATATATTTACATAATCACATATATAAATTAATAATGTAAGGAAAAACACACACACATATACTTACTTTTGCATAAACAACTAAACAACTTTGGATGGTTTACATTAAAATACAAGAAAAAAAATGTTAGGCACCTGAAATATGTTTGGGATGAATACCCACCTAACAATCCTAGTTAGAAGTGACGGGTGCCTTTTATATGGTATGGTGGACTATAATTCAGAACATGGGAAGTCAAGGCTTCCATAGGATGTCATAGGAGTATGCGTTTGGTGAAATTTGTTTGCGCATATAGAAGAGGACAAAAACTTGGGTGTAGCCTAGGTATCATGTGGCGGTACTCAGCGCGAATCTCAACAGTCCAAAATACTTTTAGGTTGTCCGAATTTTAAATAAACACTTTCCAGTAAAAGTTCATACTTCATACTATTGTAAAGTAAAAGAACTTTTACCGGAAAAAGTTTGTTTACACTCGAGATTGTCCAAATCACTTTTGAATGGCTGCAATAGAGCGCTAAGGGTACCGCATCAACATCGTGTCTTACACTACACGCACCCAAGTTTTTCTGACAGAAGAGGGAGAGGGAGGGGTTGTTGGGCATAACTGTAGAGATGGTGCATCACGTGCCATACACCTTGCATTATTAGGTGGAGTTTTGTGCTGCATGTGTGTGTGAAACTGAGTAGGCGGGGTGAACTGATTACTAAAGTACTACTATATAGGAATACCTTAACTTGTTGGAGGACATGTGGTCTTTGAATCCGACGGTAAGAATCTGGTGAGTTATGTGCGTAACGAACATTCTGAGCCCCCTTGGACTATATCAGCCATTGTGGCAGACATCAAGACTTGGGCAAAAAATAAGCAGTGGATTTTTAGGTGGTGTAGAAGAGCTTCTAACTCAGCGGCACATTGGATAGCGGCATATGGTAGAAGTAGGAGTTTAAGTTGTTTTACGGGTTGTATTCCGCCCGCTTTAGAGTTGTTATTGGCAAAAGACTTGGCTTAGTTGTTCGTAATATATCTTGACATTTTCAAAAAAAAAAAAAACTTGTTGGAGGACAGTTACTGTGATAGTAGTACCGAGTAGGCATGTCAATGGACCAGATTTAATCCGATCCGGAAAAATCTGAATCTGAATCCGAATCCAATAACTCCAATCCGGTAATTCAAATCGGATTCGGATTGGATTCGTTTTTTATTGGATTTTATCCGATATGAATCCGATCCGAAATCAATTTTGAAATTTTTCTATTTTCTTAACCCACCCGTCTCTCCCCACATCTTCTCTTTAAGCTAACAAAAAAAAAAAAATTCGCACATACTCAGCGCGAATCTCAACAGTCCAAAATACTTTTAGGTTGTCCGAATTTTAAATAAACACTTTCCAGTAAGAGTTCATACTTCATACTATTGTAAAGTAAAAGAACTTTTACCGGAAAAAGTTTGTTTACACTCGAGACTGTCCAAATCACTTTTGAATGGCTGCAATAGAGCGCTAAGGGTACCGCATCAACATCGTGTCTTACACTACACGCACCCAAGTTTTTCTGACAGAAGAGGGAGAGGGAGGGGTTGTTGGGCATAACT
>JAXBDA010001123.1:50041-61318 GCA_036023075.1 Gaultheria prostrata | reverse complement strand
TTCTAATGTAAGGAGCTCTATTTTGTTCCTCTAAAGCTGATCTCAAGTCTTCATCTAGGAGACTAGGACTACCCCTTGATAAAGATCTTATTAACAAAGAAATTGGAACTTGGAAGTTTATATTTACAGAAACATTTATTTTGAACAAGCAAAATCTGCTTTATGTTCACTATATAAATATACCAGCGAACACCATAAGAGACCGAAACGGGAGGGAACTAAAGATTTCTGCAATTCAAACAAACATACAACAGAATGCACAGTAAACTTCCTAGTTTACGCTCATACAAATATACAAGATACAACAGACTAACTGAAAGCTCCCATCTTCGAACTCCAAACACCCGCACGCCCCAGATCAACATTACACATTTGATCTTAAACATCGTGATTAGACTTAGACAAAGCAGGACTCTTGTCTCCACCTACTTGAGACCCACCTTCTCCAGAAGCCTCCTTGGAGGAAAGATGAGAGACTTTGAGTCCTACTTTACCAGACGAAGTTTATCAGATGTCGCTCACCATCTCTTGTGCCAAGTGCACAAAGACCCAATGAATCGAACAATCAGATCGACCATCTGAGCATCCTAATCTGGTCCATCCATTTGGAAATCGCTTACTCCATCGATAAGATGAGTTTCAGCACGACCTGCTGCAGATTTCAATTTGTTTTGCAACTGCTTAACACTAGCGAATCCATCGCGAGTACCCATAACAAAAAACTTCAGTTTAGGAGATTGTAGAATGGCTTTGTGGTGTCCTCCAAAGAGAATGAAGGCAGTGAGACCGAAAGGATAACCCAAACTCACATAACCCACAACTTCCTCTACCTGGTCGACTGCTAAGCCAGCAATTGGAGCATCTGGGAAGGGAAAAAGTAAACATTTAAACAGCCTTGTATAGTATTATCAAGTCGAAATCCTCATTTTTATTTTAGTCTCCTTCAACAGTATAATCGATGACAAACGGCTATAACGCGTAAAGTAGAAGAAAATACTCGTGGACCCTAAAGAACATGAGATCACGTTGTACATATTAGGTATGTATATATATGTCATCGGATGGCCTTCACAAGTATGTTTTCTTCTACACATCAAGTGCATATCAAACATTATGTTTTCTTCTACACATCAAGTGCATATCAAACATGAAGCTATCAATGCCTTCTTATATCATAGTTTTCGGAAGGTTACAAAAAAGAGTATGTCTTAAAGGTAATGGAAACCATGGAGGGAAACCTAAAGTCATAACCGTACTCGCCAATTGGAAACTTCAAAAACAAGTTGACACTGTAAGTAATTTGGAACACAACATGTGTTTCAGAAGCACTAAAAACCAAATCAAGAAATATTAATCAAACATCCATACAACTAGCGGGAAGATACCCAATTATGATTTCATAGAACAGGAGAGAAATAAGACGTCGCAACCAAACCAAGTTGTTAAGTGGAAAGAATTGTCAACTTCGGAGTACAAAGAGTTTTACCTCCCAAAGATCTGACAAACCACTTTCACCAATTGCATACGTGACACAAGTTTCCAAGATATTTGGACAACTAAAAAAAGGTAACAAATTAAGAGGCAAAAACTTGTGCACTGTGCATTTAGCATTGACAAGCAACATTCATTGTCTAGGCATGAGATATTGGTTTGCTCCCCTTTTTCCTTCAGCTGTGTTTTCGATAATTCCAACTTCTACTCTTAAGCTAACAGATATATACAGCTCTCAGTTGAGGTTCTACATAACAACAAAGACTAAAGAGATGTGAATTGTTCAATATACTCCTTGATTGGCTCTAAACTGAAAATTCAACGAGTTTGGACTTGAGCACATTTCGCTACATGCAAGACAACATCGTAAAACAAGCTGATTGAATACACATGTGCAGTGGACGACACATACAAACATTTCTACGACAATTCAGTCAAAAGTAAGGAAAAAGCGTGTGCAAATATTCCTGCATCTTTTTAACTTGGCTAATATGACCAAGCTCAGCATTCTACCTCCTAAAGCACCTAATGAGAAACCTAAGAGCACATATACACAAACGTAGTCAGAAGATTAACGATCACTAGCTTCCCCACCCACGTATAGAGGTTCAAACCACTAATTACCAGAATGCCATGGCAGACATAAACAATAGATAAAAGAGTCAATGAGCTCACTCAAGGAACAAGGGCTCAATTAATCAATAACCACGCATTACCAGATTTTAAGGTTTTTATCCTCTATGTTCGCCAAAAAAGAATCCGCATAACTACCCTCCTACCGCCCCACTCTCGCACATACGCAAACAGCCAAACACGAATACATGCAAACAGAACAAAAGAAGGGTAGACAGCTATCAAAAAACGAGCCCAACTTCCTCCTTACATTAACCATTAGCCACACAGCATCACCGTCCATATCGACCAGAAGGAAGTTGATATATTCTAATA
Organism: Gaultheria prostrata; assembly: GCA_036023075.1. NCBI lineage: Eukaryota > Viridiplantae > Streptophyta > Magnoliopsida > Ericales > Ericaceae > Gaultheria > Gaultheria prostrata. The sequence goes on along the minus strand of JAXBDA010001123.1, from coordinate 58,879 downwards.
AAAGAGCCTTCATCAAATCAAACTTTAAATCCAATGTACAACGGCAGACACCAGACAGTATACCGATTCCACAAAACAGAGGTTCAAGATATGTAACTGTCTATACCAACATATCAAACTTAAGACAACAAGTAATCTGATTTCAGAAAACTAATCCTGAGGAGAGGATTTTCAAAGATGTGGACTGGGGAGACACCGTCAAACGTTGAAACAATTGCCTGAATCCATCCATTATTTGATCAACTAAGAGTAATCACCAAAGCAAAGCCGAACGATCAATTTTACACCAATGATTCTCCATAAAAACCCGTAAGTATGAACAAAAAGTTTAACACAAGGTTATTCCTACAAGCCAAATCACTGAAGAGCAAACTAACAAAATTCAATCAGCAGCAGTCCCTAAAAGAGAAAATATCAATGTAAGACTCCAGACATCCTAAACAAACAGCGGTGCACATTAAAAAAAATTCCAAAAAAAACCGTAAAAGAGTTACTGTTACTGTTTCAGTAGAGTCCAACGGAGAGTGCAAGTGAGCAGATGGGAGGGGTTGCTTGCTTTGAAATGGGAAGAGCCATCGACTGTGGTTCAAGCTGGTTCTCGAAATCCGAGAAAAATCCCCTTGAAAATAACACCTCCTAGAGAAACATAATACAGATCTTAATCACGCTTTTAATAAAACGAGAGAGAGAGAGAGAGACCTGGGCTGATCGGAGAGGGGGTCGCCGGCGTAAGATCGGGTCGCCGGCGCTGGTGATGGAACCGAAGGATGATGGGTTTTAGAACCGGGAGGGGTCTTTGAGAATGAACTGGGATGAAAAAGAATAAAAATGAATTTCTGTATTTTCCACGTCATGACACAGGTTCAACCTGTGTCATTACACCAAAACGACTTAGCTCTAAAGGACTCTTGTGTACTACTAGGGCGATTTCTACCTATATCGACCATTATAGAATGATCCGATACATTCTTCTTTTACAAATTATTATAACACATATGATGTACGAATATCTCATAAATAAATTATGTACTAGTACTTAATCTAAATAAATTTTTATTTCTTAAAATGGATTTGGATACATTGAATCATATCCTCATCCATATTAACAACTCTCAGGGGACTTTAAGTAAGCTTTCTATCTATCTCATTAATATTTTAATGATCTAAGACATTCATGTTGTAGAACGCAAAAAAATATAAATCATGTAAAAAAATTATATTAATTGAAAGTAGATCAGTACTTGATCTTAATGAATTTATGTTTCGTAAAATAGATTTAACCACACTGAATCAAAACCATAATAGCAGGTAACGTTTTCTTCTGAATGGCGCCAGCAGCCTAACACTCCCATACCGCTATTCTGGCTCAAACGGCGCCGTGTTGTAGCGACCTTCCTCTCCTGCTCTCCCTCCCCCTCCGGCCTCATCTCCACTGCCGGTGACCACTTCGGCGGCCCTCTCTCCGATCTTCAGGTCTCTCTCGCTCAACCTGTACTAGGTTTCTATTGGGTTGATTTTTGTAAAATCTGTTGTATTTAATTCGTTTATGTAGTTCTTGAATATGCATCAATCACATTTTCCTAACAGTGAGAGGAATTTGAGATCAAAAGTAACGATTAGGAATTTGAGAATGTGTACTCTAATGACTCATCCAAACAAACTTTTGATGATGAAATTCCTATTTGTTCTTCACCAAAAGTCGAAATTTATGACATTTTTATACTCGAGGGAAGATTAACATGAGGCTTTTCGAAATAGGGGCCATGGGGCAGTAAGATATTAGGTTCAATTTGAACCAAGCTAACATAAGACTGGCTTGCGCTCACTTGAGATTTCTCATCCGGTGAACAGCCAAACTCAGCTGTGCTTCAGCCTTTCAAAGTGTTAAGGTCCGTTTAAAAATGGAGTCAGTTTGGTAAATAGTATAGAAAGTCTAGCTACTTAAGCATTCTTAATTGCTCAAGTTGATTCTCAATCATAGCCTTTGTGATTGAATAGCGAACCTCTTAAATTTCGGAAGAGACCAATCAATCAATAGCATCGCTTAAGAGTTAGGAAGGAAAAGAGAAATAATGCTTCATTGAAGAGATAATTGACAGAAACAATCAATCCCATGGCTAATTGAAGAACTAAAGCTACATTTTTTGGGGGTTTAGGTATTCCATGGTGTAGTTTGCATCTAATGAGATATCCTTTTGTCAGGCCAAACAAAGGGACAGCAGTGAACAAGTTGCTGATAGCTTCAGGTGGATAACAGTTATCTGGATTGAAATTGGAGGCTGTTGCTGCTGTTCTTCTAAAGGAGTAGGAGTGAATCGTTCACCAACATTCTATCATGTACGTAATATCTCTCCTTTAGCAAGATGCCTTGTGGACTTGAATGGCCTTGAGCAGAATTTGTCTCCAAATTGAAAAGTTGGTTTTTAAGTCATCTTTGTTTTCATATTGGTGAAAGATCACTATGCTATTTAGAATATATTGCTTTTTTTATTTTTAGCTGTATTTCATTTGATTATTAGTTTCCCGACGGTTTTATGTTGGTCTTTTCTTAGGGGTCCGAAATCCAAAAGTGTTGAAGCCGAAGGTGGTGATTGGTAATCCCTTATCCATTATCCTCCCAAATTTACAACACAGATGGAGGCAGGATCCATGTTTATATGCTTTTTAGCCTTTCTGAAGAGTTATTAGTAAAAGTAAGGATTCAAATTACATGAGCCTCTTTGTTCCATCTTGGCTTCTTGATTTCCATTAATTAGCAGAAACCCACAGTTTTGTTTTCGAGCACTAAACTTGAGTTCGGAGCAACTATTGGTTGCTGATTGCTGAATATGACTTAAAATTGAAATGGTAGCAACTCGCAGTTTTGGTTTCACCATGCGGCATAGCTGCAAACATATCGTCATGATCAAGTTGATTGAGATTGGCGATAGGAAACTTGTATATACCTTAGTGGGAAGGTTATTGCTGAATGGTTAAACTTTGTTGCCAATTAGGAAGGAAACTGTGGTGGTCTCCACAATTAACATGGCAAGGGGTGGTTTGCAGGCTTGCCTTTGTTATCTGATAGACTTATTGACTTAAAGTTAATAAATTTGCCTCATATTCATCTGGTGCTGGATCTTAAATGAGAAATTAGAGATTTTGCAGAAATCAAATGGCAAGCCAGGTTATGCACTCATGGACATTTATTGGGTCAGTGGGTGCTTTTCTTGGTCTTGGTCTTGCTCTTCCATTTGCATAACTACTACTCTATGCATCAAGTCTTGCATTTTTCACATCGGAATTTCTGGGTTCTTGAGACTATGTCTATCATGCCCTTGTAAGGGACTCTTTTGCACCCCCAATAGCAATGACTGCATGCAGAGACTATTAGTTGATTACTGAGTAGAAATTGTAGAATCAGTCTCCTCAGTTCAACATCATATGAATAAAGAATCCATTTTTAGCTGAATCGTGGGAAAAAAACACCCCTTTGGTTATAGGCTTCTAATATTTTAGAGTTTTCCTTTGGTATTTCATACTTAGATGATCAAATATTGAACATTACTTGGAGTCTTCTGTGTTTTGAGTCATGGATAATGCAATTTTGGTCTCTTCTATGAATTAGGATTGGATCTAATCCAAAAGAACAATGACAATAAAGAAGCAAGACCAAATAAACTTTGGCAATAAAATGAAGGAAGGTGCTCTGGTTTTAGGAAATGCACAGCCTTCGCCCTTCGCTGCATGTATGTCATAGCCGACATATCTGTTGTGCTTGTTCTGTGATTCCAGATGATGAGAAGCTTCGAGCCTCTGAGTATTACAAACTTTGTGGAGAAAGCATCACAAGGCATTGAGTTTAGTAAGTGTTGAATTTAAGTTGTGTTTTTTTTCCCGTGTGCAACTCCATTATATCCACTTCTGATGTATGTTTTTGTAAACCAAAACCATAATTTTAGTATTTTTCAGATTGTGGCAAATGGATTACCCTTGCCTATATAGAGCTCTACATGCTATCTGAATTGACTGATCGAGAACATTCAAACTCATTCATAAAGAACCAAGAACATCAGTAAAAGTGAATTCAACAATTGGATGGTAGAGTGATTCAATGATTGGATGGTAGATTTCTTTTTTCCTTTTTATCATTTATAGGTTCCCATTCTTAGCCCTCACCCCTAAATAGAAGACGTGATCTTACGGTTCTAATGGGAGTAAGGACTTTGTGAATTAGTTTCCCAAATCAACTGATGGGCTTGTCACTGTATCCCGAGTGATTTTGAAATTGATCTACAATGAAAGAAGTCCTTTGCAAGGCATCCAAATGCAAGCCGAATAATTTGTGGAAAATGACTGATTGAACTAGGGTTTGTACAGCCAAACCCCTTGTGTTTCGGCGAGGGGTATGAACAAAAAACCGTGAAACTAGGGTTCCTGTATCTTCTCCGAGCCCATCAGTTGATGTGGGAAACTCATCACGAGGTTCTAACATCCATTAGAACCATACAATCACGTCTTCTGTTTAGGGGTGAGAGCTAAGAATGGGAACTATAAGGTGATAAAAGGAAAGAAGAAATCTACCATCCAATCGTTGAGTTCACTTTTGCTGATGTTCTTGTTATTGAGTTCTTTATGAATGAGTTTTTCGGATAGCATGTAGAGCTCTATAAAAGTACTAAAATTATGATTTTGCGTTAAAAAAAGACAGAAGAAGTGGATATAATTGTTTTGCAAACTGGAAAAACAACTTAAATTTAACACTTAGTCCTTGTCTCTGGATAAATGGTTGAATATTTCTTCTGACATTAGGTGTGTGCCTCTTCCTCGCACAAACCTTCATCATATATGAAAGGTTGGTCGCATAGTAGCTCTTCCAAGAATTCATAGAGCGTCGCATATTGGATTAGGTTAATGAAGTTCATTAATCTTGATGCAGTGACAATTTTAACATTGATGGCATGCCATTGAGAGACTGTTAATGTCTTGAATAAATCCTTACTACCCTTCCGTTTTGAGACTCTTGTCGTGAAGGACAGTTCTTCCATTATTGTGTTCGCTGGTAAGATCAGAAAGGTTTCTAGAATATATTGTGAAAATAAAGCAAATTTTGGTTGTCTAAAATAAATGTTTCTTGTAAATATAAACTTCCAGTTTCTTTACTAATATGATCTTTGACAGCCACAAAAGGGTGGAAATATCAGGCAAGTCCATACTTACTTCACATACTCTTGAATTGTTCTTCTTTTCCTCTTTAGAAAGGCTGCTAGTCATTCAAGACCAAGTGATAGAACACAAGAAAGTTTTTTGATGACTTGGTTTTGATGGAATTGTTCTGTGTTCTTCATTGGTTATGCAAAAGACAGAGTTCTCTCCTTAAAGCGCTTCCAATCTCTTACAACACTGATATGAGCTCGATGGTAGGGGCTGCCGTGGGAAATTCTGCGGAGGGGATTTGGTTTGAGGATCTAAATCTTCTACTGTAAGGTGATCTATTTTGTTCCTTTAAAGCTCTGAACTCTTCAATGTAAGTGTCTCCCATGATTTTACTTTTTCTTAGTGTGTTGGGCTGAAATCGGAAATCTTCCAAAAGAGAGAGACAGATAAAATCTGCTATTTATTTCATTCTTGATTTTGGCAGAAATTGGTAATTTTTCCTGTATTCCTATTTCCTCGCTTGATTTTGGCTAAAATCTGTAATATTCCCTATTCTGGCTTAATTTAGGCTGGAATTTGTAATTTTCCTTGATGCAATAAGGTGGAGTGACCAATTGTTTGACACAGTTATAATCACATCTACTCTAGGTTATGGGGTAGTCCTCATTTGATCCTTTTCATTGTTTTTGATCGGGCATTTGATCCTTTTCATTAAATGTAACGTTTGTATGTTTGCATGCGACATGCGTAGCTATATATATGGCATCTTTCATTGTTTACTAAAATGATGCAAGTTTAGAACGATTAGAATATTACACACCATGGACATGTTCAAGTGCTGAGAACAAGCTAAAAAAATAATATTTCTAATGTTTTTTTTTTCTTTTTTATCGGCAACGAAAATTTTATTCGAAACTCGATAAAGAGTACATCGAAAAAAGAGGCTCCCTAGCATAACATACACCACACAACTACGAGTCATGAGACAATTAGAAGAAAAAATACATTCAGCGAAGCATTGAAAGTAAGAAAAGGAAGAAAATACAAGATTACTAGTTATATATGAGGCACCATGGGCCAAAAATCCCTTATCATGAGAAACACCCTTAGCACTCCTTTGACAGCACCACAAGATATGCAGCATGAACTATTTACCCAAACAGCACCCTTATGGCATCAAACAAGTAGTAAGATAGGTAGCACACAGAGTATCCAAGAAAGTGTCTACCAAGAGACTAGGCATCAGCATTCCAAACAACTACAGCAGTAGTACAGAGGAAGCAGCAGCTTAGCATATCATTCAGGACAGGGTAGCATTCAAAATAAAGCGGGTTGGTAGGGTACAAGAAAAAAGTTTCCCCGAAACTGTTCAGGAAAGAGAAATAAATGGTCTCCAGTTTCGGGGAAACTTTTCCTGGATCCTAAGTTTTTGCAAAATAAAATATTGTAGCATCCAGATCAAGTAGCCATTCAACCGAGAATAAGCAGCATCCAATTTAAATAGAAATAAGACAGCCACCAAAACTTCAGCTTCATCAAACTAGGCAGCAGCAGCAGAAAGAATCTTCCAAAGCCTCAAATAGAGGACTACCAAAAGGATTGGCATCCCATATCATTCAGCAGCAACCAGATTACCAAAGGATTGGCACCATCTTACAAAATATTTCCGATAGTTAAGTCAAACATGCGGATTACTTTATTTTCATCTGATCTTACACGGAATTGGAACATTAAACCTCATTCATGAATTTGGTTGGATCTAAATTCCATCATGTGCAATATGTGCTGCGTTTAGAATCAAAATTTATAGCACCTTTGTGGTATTTCAGTATTTGTCACGGTGCAAATGTTTTTTCATATCGTATGTTCCTACTCATTCCAATCCAATGGAACCAGGTAACTCAATAGGCTAAATGAGTCTAACAATACTATTTTTGTTGCTGATAATTGGAGAAATTAGCATGTAAAAAAGTTACACTTTCGTTGTAAATATTAAGTGAAACCATCTTGCCATTATTTGAGACATTTGTTGGATACATGTCGGGGTTGGCCATCAGCATGGGGAAATCGTTGGTTACTTACTATTGGAAAGGATGGTACTATTAATGTAAATTGAATGGACAATTCACATAGTTAACTAACAGGGGGTTCAGCAGGGAGGGTCAGCAGAATACAGGGTGTATTAGCGTATGTTGCCCAATTTTTTTCCTGAATCCACAATCACTATAAGACCAACGCAACTAAAACCTCATTATTAAGGGGAGAAATAACCCAACAAATACAAGGGGAATAACACTCACACGCAAGTGGGAAGATTCGAACTCCTGACCTCCTAGTGAAATATGGAGTCCTGGCCAACTGTGCTAGCCCCAGTTGATTCACGAAATATTTACGTTAAAATACGTTTATTGTCAGAGTGAGAAGTTTAGTTTATGTATTCTTCTATAGATAACTCAGGCCCAGTTCCGCTAAGGAAAATAAGCCGGCTTATTGACTTTTTGATTGTTGATGTATTGGGAGAGAATGACCTGTCTTTGGATTCGAAATAAGCTGGTTTTTCATTGACAGAAAAAGGTTTGGACATTCGCTGGACAATTTTCATTTCTACTTTGAAAATCTATTTGAAGTCAACAGGAAAAGAGAACGAATGTAGCTGGCTCGAGAGGATGATAACTATTTCTCATCTTAGACCAAAAACTCAACATGTAAAGTATGTACGTAGTAGTTTAGCATCTAGCCACAGTCTAAGGTTAAAAATCAGCCATTTGTTTTACACGTAACGGTTTTCCGGCGTTCTAAAACCGTTACAGCCCGGTATGTTGGTGTAGTGGGCCGAAATAAAATGCCCATAGGGGCTGGTGACGTGTCGGGATGATAGCCCAGTGGGCCGGAGGGTCCGAACCCCACCTACAATCGGGAACGGGCTTAAATGCTACCCGACCCAATTGAACCATCTCGGAACCGATTCGGATTAAGCCAACGTGTCGGCCGGAACGAACTTGTCTCGGCCGAGCCACCGTAGATCAACCGGGTCGGTCGAACCGGAAGAGTCAAGAAGGATCAGGAAGGTGTGACGTCTTCTGACGTCACTCGAGGCGGTTAAAGTCATGTGGCAGCCTCGCTCCAAGATCACATGGTGTATCAAGTTACAAGCTTACGTCGTGATGATTATGCCCAAACGGTTATGACACGTGTCAAGCCGTGATTTGAGAGATCCCCATGCAACGGAATGAGCGTGATTACGTGACGTCTGGGGACGTCACCCGTAACAAATGACCCCGGTGCCCCCGCACTTGGAGCACCTATATATAGAGGAGGAGGAGGAGGAGGCTTGAGGTAGACACACGCAACCCTACTCAATTTTACTCTTTTTCAGATTCACCTCCCCATTCTCTCACTAGACCGTCGGAGTGCCTTCCCTGGCCAACTTCCGGCCAGGTCGGGTGCTAACGTCGGGCTCTACGTGCCCAGGTGATCCAAAAGACGTAAGATCCAACCCTCAACGGTGAAAGAGAGTCCTAAGGAGGTCCGCCGAAATTCAGGACACCACAGTTGGTGAGAGGGAAAAATCGCACGTGTATCAGTCAGTTCTCGGCCATTACTTAATGGTCCATCTCCAATTCACAAACCGATTCACGGCCGTTATAGCGGATACTCGACAATATGGGTGATTTCAGCATTTGAAAAGTTTTTCTTGTACAA
>JAXBDA010001123.1:0-49941 GCA_036023075.1 Gaultheria prostrata | reverse complement strand
GTGTATCAGTCAGTTCTCGGCCATTACTTAATGGTCCATCTCCAATTCACAAACCGATTCACGGCCGTTATAGCGGATACTCGACAATATGGGTGATTTCAGCATTTGAAAAGTTTTTCTTGTACAAAATACTGTAATTTTTAATAATTCACGACCGCTATATACAACCCGATTCTCATAACGTATCATGCAAAACTCCTAGTCTCCTAGTAATGTTACACTTCGACCGTTACATGTCCCGATACCATTATTTAAAACGTTACCACTACTAGTCTAAAATTTGATTTCTGCAATTCAACTCCTAGTTTAAAATCCAACACGTGGTGGACTGCCCATCAACAAATAGTTTCAGCAGTTGGACACCGAATCACAATTGTTTTTTTCCCAATTCTAGCCATTGTCAAATGAAAAATCCCATAATTCCGCATCGATTCTCTCAATAACGCCTAATTTCCAGCACTAGCTATATATGATTCCATTAATGAATAGAACATGTATGGAACCGAATTATCAGTAGTCTCTCTCCAAATTTGGCCCACCCCTACGCACATGAAAATGTAGTAGTTGACAATTGATTTCAAAGAAAAACAAACTACGGAACGCATATATATATATGGGCCAGATCAAGGGACAATATTTGACACAACTTTTGACATGCGTTTTTGTTCCGGGTTTTATTGTGATGATCCAAACTGCTCACTTTGTTTAAATTGATAAAATAGAATGCCCTACAAAAATTCAGCTCAATCGAATATCGATAAATGCTTGATCCAAACAATTTTTCAAAAATGTTGATAGGAACTGGCGTTCGTAAAATTGTTTGGATGAAGCACTTACCAATATTCAATTGAGTTGATTTTTTACGGGTAGTCTTAAAACATGTTTTAAACAAATTAAATGGTTCCGATTTGTAGCTTGGGGCTCCGAAATATGTTGTGTCAAAAGTTGTGTCCCTAGAACCGGCCCCACCCTGACTGGAAGCTTTTGGGTGTTTTGAAGGTATTAAAAATTGTTTTTACAAAATCTGAACCGTCCAATGTGTTTAAAACGAGTTTTCAAGGGCTCTTGCGAGAAATCGTCAAAAAAAAAAAATACCGGGAAGACCTTGATCCGAGCAGTTTTTCACAAAAACTGTACATTTACAGTTTTGTGAAAAAATGCTTGGATCAAGGTCTTCCCGGTATTTGTTTTTGATGATTTCTCGCGGAGGCCCTTAAAAACACGTTTTAAACACATTGGACGGTTCGGATCATAAACAAATATCGGGAACATGGAGGTCCGGAGCCCGGACTAGAAGCTCCTATATATATATATATATGTGTGTGTGTGTGTGGTCCCTGGAACCGGCCCCATATATATTGTTTGGATCAATATATATGGAGCCGTTTAAACAAATTAAAAGGCTCCGATTAGTAGCTTGGGACTCCGAAACATGTTTTTGAAAAATTGTTTGGATCAAACACTTATCGATATTCGATTGAGCTGGATTTTTGAAGGGCATTCTATTTTATCGATTTAAACAAAGTGAGCGGTTTGGATCATCAAAATAGAACCCGAAAAAAATGTGTGTCATATATATATATATATATATATACCACGTGAGTATAGAAATAAATAAATATTTGTCTTTCATGAGATTGCATGTTCGAATTCTACGGAGGTCAAACATTCCAAATTTTGGGACCACTCAAGGCAAAAACAGAGCCACAATTTTTGTGTAGGGGGCAAATATACACAACCAAAAAAATTAAAATAAAGAGAGACAACAATGTGAATTTTTACTAACTCAAAACTACAAAATAACACAAAGACATAATTATTTATGTTTTTATCCCTCAAACTATACACATTTTGTCTACTTCGTCCCAAAACTATGTAAATCCTGTGACATATCAGCCATTATGTTACATGTAACAATTTCCGGCACCCAATACCATTGCAGTCCGGCATATTGGTGAGAAGGGAAAACCGCACGCGCATCAGTCGGTTCCTGGCCATTACGTAATGGTCCGTTTTCCCATTCACAGCCATTACAGCGGATACTCAACTGTTATGACTCATGAGTGACTTCGGCATTTAAAATTTTTTTTCTTCTAAAAACTGATTTTTAATTTACTTGCGCGCGCTACAACTGATTTTCGTAACGTATCGTGCGAGACTCCCGGTAACGTTACACTTCGACCGTTACCGTTACACTTCGACCGTTACCGTTACATATCCAAATACCATTATTTAAAAGCTTTGGCACTGCCAGTCTAAAATTTGATTTCTGCAATTCAACTTCAGTTTAAAATCCAACACGTGGTGGACTGCCCATCAACAAATAGTTTCAGCAGTTGGACACCGAATCCCAATTGTTTTTTTCCCAGTTCTAGCCATTATCAAATCCCATAATTCCGCATCGATTTCAGTCTCTCAATAACGCCTAATTTCCAGCACTAGCCGTATATGATTCCAATGAGTAGAACATGCATGGATTAACTGGATAATAACCGAATTGTCAGTATTCTCTCTTCAATTTTGGCCCACCCTACGCACATGAAAATGAAGTAGTAGTTGACATTTGATTTCGAAGAACAACAAACTAAGGACCAATAAATATTTATCTTTTACGAGATCGCATGTTTAAACTATGTTCGACGTTCTTTCATGTCATTAAAAACATCTATGACAGAGTCCGTGTCAAACCCTCAAGCAATATCTTGCTCAAACAAGTGATCAAGAAACTTGCTAAAAACTCATCCTCCATCCTATATAGCGGAGTCTTGTCTTCACCCATTTCATAGCAAAAAATGCACGTTCCATTGTAGGCGTTAAAACGTGTAAAGTTAATATAAGCCAAATCAACCTATTAATAAGATGATATATCGTGAACTTTCTTGTCTTTACCAACACATGACTCAACTTAGAAATCATTGTTGGAAAAATTACACCGGCAGAGAATTCCAAATAACAATTCCATTGAAATTATACATAGTAAACAAATTACATGAACAGAATTGAAATAACAAATTGTACAAAACTGAAATCGAATAACGAAAAACAAACCGAGTCATGTGAAAACCATACTACATTGGTGTGGTGTTCTCTATATCCTCATTCTGTTCCATTTGGATAGTCCCCTACGAAAGAATGTATAATTTTATTGATAAAAAAATGAATTACTTCCGTTCATAATTTTTCGCATCAAATTAAAAAACTAGTCAAAATCTTTAATTTGGTGCGAAGAAACTTGAAAAACCATGTGTAGAAGTACTTTTCTTTAAATTGCACGTCTTTTCATATGAGACTATCAAAATGGAACGGAGAGAATACTTAGATTAGGACATAGTGTATCTTTTATTTTTGTTCTTAAATCTAGGAGAAAATGAGGCCATCGATTTTGAACATGCATGTCTGATTGTCTGTTTCCAGTTAAGCACTCGTGCAGGAGTCGTAGCTACGTTAGTATTTAACAAAAGAAAACATTGGACTCCTCAAAATTTTATATATGTTTCTTTGTGTATATTTTTGTATCCCCAGTGTTCACAGCAGTATTTAATAACAGGAAACCGTGTAAATTTTCTCTCTGACCATGACTTTTTAGACCTGTGTATGAATTCTGGGTTCTCCTTCTGTCAACCAATTGAGATTAAAAACTAAAAAATGCTACGTATTCTGAAAACGTGTCCCGAAAATTACCACGAAAGTGAAATCAACGGTTCATATACTTATCCAAGTGAATCTGAACCACTGATTTTACCTTCGGGGTGTATGTTTGGGGTTCGTAGCATTGTTGTTAAAAACAACTCTCCCGGTTTTATTGTTGTTTTGGTCTTGTTTATTCGTCACGGTAATGTGTCTTATTGTTGTGTTGGTCTTGTTTATTCGTCACGATTATGTGTTTGTTGGTTTGACTGAATCTCCAACAAGGATAACTCCTAATACCGTGTAAGGTTTCATGCCTCTTCGAGTATGTGAAGAGACAGCTTGGGGATAACTCCTAATACCGTGTAAGGATAACTCCTAATACCGTGTTAGGTTTCATGCCTCTTCGAGTATGTGAAGAGACAGCTTGGGGATAACTTAATTTGTAATTTTTTTTGCTTTTTTGTTTCGTCTAAATTTTTTTAGATCCATATAAAAAATGTATTGAATACATTATTTCTCTTGATAAGTTGAATCTAAAACGTAAAAATTTATTGTCCAAACTGAACAAAACTCCAAAAGATTAAAACTTTGATAACAGCTCAATTTCATCATTTTGATCGTGAAGGTCATATCTGAACTTTCTTTAACTGAGTCCATATTTTATACTAATTTTTTCTATTCTTCTCGTGAAACGAATGATTCATCTAAAAAAATTTGAGAAAAACCAGAAAAATAATTTAAATAACTTAAACAATAGGGAAAATTGATCGCTAGTGTTTTATATTTTATTTTTTGAAACATTTTTATGTTTGCGTCAATTTTATTTATTAATTATTCAGTTGGTTAACAGAATCTAGAAAGAAAAATATGACCAACAAATTACAACAATACTAAACATAAATAAATGTTTGAAAAATAAAGTATAATAAATTGAATGTCTTGTCAGTCAACTTTCTTTTCTTTTGTTTTTTTATTCATTTTTTTTAATCAAATTTTGCCTGTATTTTATGCGTTTGCGAATCCCTTGGTGATCAAAATTTGTTATAAATCCAGTAAATATTGGCAAAGAAGATGAAAAAACACCAAACTAAATAAATACCAACCATTTTTATGAATAACTAATTTAGTTCAGATACATTGAGCAATGTTTTACAAGTAACGGTAGTGAGAGTATTGAGTGATATGTAGCGATCATAACTTTTTAATCATTTTTAACGCCATAGCGCACCTGAAGCAATTGTAGCGGTCCAAGCAAAAAATTGAACACAAAATGAGACGTGTCGGAGATTGGCCAATACGGACGTAAATTTTTTATAACATCGGTATAACAGGGAGTAGCTATATCGAATGACCGAAAAATCGCTAAATAGCAAGCGGATAATCAAAATCCATGAAATCGAGATTACTTATGCTTAAATCATGGTACCATGTGTACGTTCCATAGTTTTCTCCAAGATTACATGCCTGCACGGTCAACTTTTATAGATTATTTTGATTGGCAATTAGGTTTTTTTTATTCCAATATTTTAAGCTCTTAAGCGCGTTTAGGTATCCGAACGGATCGGCGATATGGAGATCTGTTTGGAGATTAGATAGGATATGAAGTTTTTTTTTTTTGAAACTGTTTGGGAATCGGATAGGGGTGGAGATAGGCATAGCCTCGCCCCGAATCAGCTCGGAATCCGTTCCCCGATCCATCTCCTCCTCGTTCCGTCTCATCCCCGAATCCCCGAAATATAGGACTTGTCAGTGGCTTTGAACAGAGTGTGGTTCTTTCCAGTGGCTTTGAACACAGTGTGATTCTATACTTCTATTTCAATTTTTCCAATGGTGGGGTAATTTCTGTGTGTTTCCTCCTCTGCTTTGTTTGTTTTAGGACTTGTCCCACACTACCAACTGTACCGAAAGGGAATTTAGGCTGGGTTTTTCAAAAGATAAAATCACCTGATTTTATCATCCATTCAACTCATTTGATAAAATGAGAGGAGAAAATTTTGGGTGCAAATAGGGTATGGGTGACGTGGTGCCCCCTCGGCGCATCCGAGCCGTCCAAAAATGCATCGGACGGCTCGGATTGAAACACACTTTTTATTTTCTTTTCTAATTTTTTTTAAATCCGGACGGCACTTTCAATCCGGACCGTCCATTGCATTGTTGGACGGCCCGGATGTGCCGAGAGGGTACCACGTGGTACCCTCCCCGTACCCAAAATTTTCTCAAATGAGGTAATTGCTAAAATGAATTCACTGTAGATTAGGGAAGGACATAATATGAATTTACGGATTTGCCCCTGGCCCCAAAAAGAAAGTACAATCATTACTCATATATGGTGGGGCCCCTTAAAGAAAAGAAATGGCAAAATGGTAAATGATACATTGGGTGGTGATTTAATCACACTTAGATTTTATCTACTGGGAAAGAAAGTGATTTTATCTACTGCTTGATTTTATGGAAAATCCCAGGAAAACTCGGCCTTAGAATGTTGAAGAGGTTTTGAAAGCAATCAACTTGCCAATTTAGAATTTAGTAATTTGTTTTTTAAAATAATGATTGGATCCCCGAATCTCCATGGGGATGGAGGATGAAAATCAATCCCTATTGGAAATCGGGTAGGAGATGGATATGTGAAAGGAATTTGGGGATTCAGGGTGGAGATAGTACTCTCCGGCCCCGATCCGTCCCCATACCCATCCCTAGGTATCACCAGTACCTCTCCTATCATTATATAGTATATTCTCTTTTGCCGATCAAAAAGAAGAAGAAGTATTTTTGACCTTTCACGTTGGTCTAATTATTCAGTGTTATGGAGTACAGTCTAAACATACTACTAGTCTACTATACATTCTTGTGAGGCGCACGAAAAGTGTATAGATCTCATATAAATGTATGGTGATAGAATGATCTAGAGAACTATGTGGCTATGCGCCGTTTTGGATGTCTGAAACGAATTTCTGAATTGCGCCCGTCTATAGTTTGCATACAAAAACTGAAATCTTTCATAAAAAATCACTAAAAAAATTTAAAAACCGTTGTTATAAGAAAAACAGAAAAACCATTGTAATATCTCAAAATCTAACATTTAATCATTAATCTTCGCACTTAAACGTAATAATTAAGTTTTCATAATTAAGCATTTTCACTGTATCTATCTCAATAGACAATAAAGCAAAATTTTAAAATCTTTCTTGAGGCATGATTGACCGAAGGTACAGCTATAACTAGTATATGTAAGGGCCTTACATATTTGGCCTTTTTTCATGTGTAACAGGCTTAAACAAAAAATAATTAGACTTAATATACACGAGGGCCTTAAATATTAGGCGATCCCTTTTTGACAAATTTTGAAGGCCTGTGACCGTGTCTTCGTTGACTTATGCCATAAGCCGTTTTTGGCATGCACTATGGAAGAATTACTCTTCACGCGCGTTGCCAGCTTCTCTTCATGTACTTCTTCATATCATTCCCTCTATATATACATCCTTATCCCAGCTTCACTGCATAGCAAAAAACCACAAGTACCTTAAACCCAAACCAGTAAACCAAAATTTAGTTTCATTTCTTGCAGAAAAAAACTTCAAATGAAGAACTCGTTTATATTCGTAAGCCTTCTTCTTCTTCTTGTTCCTCTTGTCACAGCCCAACTTCGATTTGGTTTCTACAACTCTACGTGCCCGCGGGCGGAGCAAATTGTAAGGAAAGTTATTCAGCAGCGATTCAAAATTGACCCTACCATTACAGCTGCATTCCTTCGCATGCACTTCCATGACTGCTTTGTCAGGGTAAGATTTTTTGTTGCCCTTCTTATCTTCTTTTTGTTAATCATCCGTTTCGACTAGAAGAGTTTAAAAAGAAAAAATTATGATCAAAAGCAAAAGAAAAAGTTCACTGAAGACGAAAAAGTACCAAACAACTATCTTTTTGTCTAAAGTATCGTCATATATGAACTTTTTTTAATTTTGGTCTATGTAATTTTATACTCTTCTGATCCCTCTTGTTGATACGAATGATTAATCTCAGAAATTACGACGAAAAACTAAACAATAAATTACTAAAAGCAAAAACAGTCATTTAGACAAAATGTATTGAAAATGGATGATAGTAAAATTAGCTTAAATCGCCAATTTCAAAAAATTTAATTAATTTTGGTGATGTCCTAAAAATTAATTATTCAATAGTCTCCGGGAGTAATCCCAAGTGATGCTCGATATCACTTTACCTCTTCACATTTACATGGAGTCCATACACTTAGTTATGGGCCCACAATAATGTATGGTGCTAGAGTAATCCAGAGCACTGTGGCGCAATACTCCTGGACTACTGAAAATAATTTCACTGTACAAAATTTTTAAGTTTATGTCTAGTTGTAATGCGCATAAGTTTCTACTAATTATGCTTTGAATTAATGAAACCAAAGACTCATCCTACTATTAGGGACGGAGCCAGAATTTTTTTGCGGGGTGTTATAATTTGATGATATGCACTATATATTTTTCAATGTAATAGTAGGGGTTTTTCAAATTGTAACAGGGCGACAGCCCCTACTAGTTGTCCTGCCTCCATCTTTGCCTACCATGATTTCACATTATTTTTTATAGCATCTATTGATGTTACTACATGATATGAGACTTTAAGGTTTCTTTTGTGTTCATGACATCTTATAGGGTTGTGATGGATCCGTACTCATAGACCCAACAAATACCACCCAATCCGAAAAAGATGCAGTGCCAAACCAGACAGTACGAGGATTCAATATCATCGACGAAATTAAGAAAAAACTGGAGACTGCGTGCCCTAGAATCGTCTCGTGTGCCGATATCGTAACATTGGCAACTCGAGATTCCGTGGCTCTAGCCGGAGGACCGGTTTACGCGGTACCAACCGGGAGACTCGATGGCCTAATATCAGACCCTAATCTCGTGGACGTGCCGGGACCATCAGAGTCAGTGTCGGAGGCATTGCAATCCTTTACCGCGAAAGGGCTTACCCTAAGGGACATGGTGATCCTTTTGGGTGCGCACACGGTAGGCCATGCGCACTGTGATTTCTTTCAAGACCGGCTTTCCAACTTCCAAGGTACCGGAAAGCCGGATCCTACAATGAATCCGGCTCTGGTGACGAGGCTATTTAATGTTTGTGGGACCCAGTCATTGCCTTTCAACCAGGATCCAACCGCGTTTTTGGACCAAACCACACCTTTTATCGTCGATAATCAGTACTACAACGACATTCGTGCGGGGAAAGGGATACTGCAGATTGATCAAGAACTTGCATTGGATCCTTCTAGTAAATCTTTAGTGTCGGGTTTTGCGAACGACGCCCGCGGATTCCAACGGAGTTTCGCCGATGCAATGGTGAAGATGGGGAGCATTCAAGTTCTTACTGGAAACGACGATGGACAAATTAGAAAGAATTGTAGAGTTTTCAATTAACCCACTCAAAGATAAATAAAAATCTAGCCTCTATTAATTTATTTTTAACAGTTCAGGTTGTTCGAGTTAAATTACGCGCCACGACAAATCTCCGTGGACCAATTCAAATAAATATGGGGTCTTGTAATATTTTATTTTATATATGTACCAAAATCTTAGGGCAATATATTCATATTTGTTTATGTGGAATATTAACATATTCTTAGGGTACACATGCTTATTGGCTTTGTTTTATTTGTTAAGTCATTGGTTCAAATTATTCTCTTCAGTCACCACATGCTAATGAGACTTATATAATTGAACTGAATGAAACTTTTCCGTATTAAATTGATCAATAAAATAACATGTCGTGATAATGCAAAAAGAATAAAATGAATTATAGTATATTTTGATGTTTTGTTTATGGAGTTTCGTTGTCCAAAATTCACCCATAATTCATTAGTACATGAACTAGATCTACTGGGAGTACTACCGGTGTTCCACGAACAAATTTGTTGGTAATAAGACAGTACTGGAACTCGCTTATTGAGTGACATTGGGTTGATGTATTATAAAAAAAAATGACATGTCTCGTAAACCACAATAAAGTAATTTTAAGAATAAGTCAGTTTCGTGGAATAGGCTCATGTAATAGCTATAGAATTCGGGGTAGTTACCACCAGTTAATTTTCCACTCTTTGCTGTATATATAAGTAATTCAGCAAAAAAAAATTTGGATGAAGAGATAAAAAATACATTAATCAACCATCAAACAAATACAGCCACCTATAAAAAAGAGAAAAAATTAGAAATTGAAAACAAAAAGGGAAAGGTTAAAAACAGTAACCGACCGGTGGATGTCGTCGCCGTTGACGTCACCCTCAGATCTAGAAACCCCAAATCCGATCGTCCATGGGGAATCGCCAGCAATCCGGAGGGGAAGTAAAGAGGAGAGCAAAGGATGAGGAGGGAGAAGGTGGAAGGGGTGCAGTGGGAGAGGGGAGGTGTGGCGGCCCATAGGGAGAAGCTTCTCCCACACGCCCTCTCTGATCTCACTCTCTCTCTCTCTCTCTCTCTCTTTCTCTCTAGACTGTTTTTTTTTTTTTGAACGGCAAAAAACTTTGTTAATCTTCGAAGCATTACAAAGATTAAAAGGGAAGAAAGGAGGCAACACAACTAGGAGCAACAAAGCCTCACTAGAACTCCCAAAACAACCCAGATTGTTACAATATACATGGTCTTATTTGATGAGAATCGATGAAGAACCAAATTGGTCATTTGTTATCTTTGATGCATTTTTCCATAATTGTTTTTCCCAATTTATGAGGTATAAGATGAGGATGAGGATGATGATAAATATACAATGATAAAATGATTTGGAGAACAATGTGGCTGTGCGCCAGCACCAATCAGTGCCAGCTCAAAGGTATTGGTGGTCTGAAACGAATTTCTTAAATGAGCCTCGTATATATTTTACATACAAAAACTGATTAACAAAAACTTCATAAAAAACCATTAAAGAAATTCAAACGTATAGTTATATAAAAAAAAAACCATTGTAATACTTCAAAATCTATCATTTGAACATTAATCTTCGCGCGTAAACGTACTAATTAAGTTTTCATAATTAAGTATTTCCATTGTATCTATCTCCATAGACAATAAAGTCAATTTTTTCAATCTTTCTTGAGGGCATTGTTGACCGAAGATAACTTCTAATTTTGGAAAAAGCTTAATTATTTTCCGAGACGCAACTATAACTAGTATATGTAAGGGTCTTAAATATTTGACTTCTTTTCAGGTGTAGCAGGCTTAAATAAAAAATAATTAGACTTAACATGTACGGAGAGCCTTAAATATTAGGCGATCCCTAATTTTAACAAATTTCCGAGGCTTGAGACTGCGTGTTCGTTGACTTATGCTATGCCATAAGCTGTCTTTGCCAGCACTATTGAAGAATTACACTTCACGCGCGTTGCCAGCTTCTCTTCATGTACTTCTTCATATCTTTCCCTTTATATATACATCCTTAACCCAACTTCATTGCATAGCAGAAAACCACAAGTACCTTATACCCAAACCAGTAAACCAAAATTTGGTTTCATTTCTTGCAGAAAAAAAACTTCAAATGAAGAACTTCTTTGTATTCACAGGCCTTCTTCTTCTTCTTCTTGTTCCTCTTGTTACAGCCCAACTTCGATTTGGTTTCTACAACTCTACGTGCCCGCGGGCGGAGCAAATTGTTAGGAAAGTGATTCAGCATTGATTCAAAAATGACTCAACTATTACTGCAGCATTCCTTCGCATGCACTTCCATGACTGCTTTGTCAGGGTAAGATTTTTCGTTGCCCGTCTAATCTTTTTTTTTCTTCTGATAATTCAGGTGTCGGAATCAATTTAAGCGCACCTTCCCTTCTTATGTTCTTACATACATATATGCAAATATATATAACAATATAAGCACTAGCCATGCATTATGCATAAGTTACTAGGTGAGTTTTTTGGACCATGTTTACTTGTTTACCACTTTAGGTACTGGTTTATTTTCGTTGCCCTTCTTATCTTCTTTTTGTTTAAATTTTGGTCATATATTTTTACTCTTT
Organism: Gaultheria prostrata; assembly: GCA_036023075.1. NCBI lineage: Eukaryota > Viridiplantae > Streptophyta > Magnoliopsida > Ericales > Ericaceae > Gaultheria > Gaultheria prostrata. The sequence goes on along the minus strand of JAXBDA010001123.1, from coordinate 38,300 downwards.
CAGTTGCCTTCATAAAAATAAATTAGTAACTTAAATTAGATTCAAAATTAACAACTGTTTGGCTTGTATATTAATAGTTCTTTGTACATAAAATACTCCCTCCGTCCCAATTTGTTGGGCATGTTTATCTTTTTGGACCTCTCAAAAAATTGTCTATATCTCATAATCTATAATGTTTTTTATGATTTCAAAAATTTTGTTTAACAAAATTAATTGAGATCTATCAAACGAGATCCATTTTGAATAAAAAAGTATTATAAATTAAAAGATATTGATAATTTTTTGAGTTTTCCAAAAAAGAAAACAGGCCCAAGAAATTGGGACGGAGGGAGTAATATGGCAATGACTTTTCTAGAATTTAAGTTACCTCGGTGCAGTCGGAGCTTTATGTGGAGGTGAGGGTGATCCATTAGACACCAAACATGGCCAAAACAAAATTCAAGCATTAAGTTTTGGCACTCGTATCTTTTTGATTTTTCGTGTTTAGTTCGTCTTTTCTGAATTTTTGTTATATTTACGTTATATTTTTTGAATTAATCATCCATTTCGACGAGAGAAGTCTACAACGTAAAAGTTATGATGAAAAGCAAAAGAAGTTAAATAGACACCAAACATATGGCCAAAAAAACATATCGAGCATTAATTTTTGGCACTTGTATCTTTTTGGTTTTTTGTGTTTAGTTCTATCTTTTCTGAATTTTTGTTATATTTGTGTTATATTTTTAAAATTAATTATTCGTTTCGACCAGAGAAGTCTAAAAAATACAAATCATGATCAACAGAAAAAAAAACTCACCAAAGATGAAAAAGTACTAACAGGTCTTTTTGTCTAAATTGTAGTTTATATGAATTTTTTTTAACTTCGGTCCACATTTTTTATATGAACTTTTTTTAACTTCGGTCCACATTTTTTTGATACTTTTCTTGTATCTCTCGTTGATATGAATAATTAATCTCAAAAATTACAACGAAAAACTAAACAAAAAATTACGAAAAGAAAAGTAAAATAAGTCATTGAAACAAAGAGCATGGAGAATGGATGATAATAAAATTATCCTAAATCGCCGATTTCAAAATTTTAACTTAATTAATTTTGCTTATGTCCCAAAGAGTAAGTAATTATTCAATAGTTTCAGGGAGTAACGCCAAGTGGTACTCCTGATCACTTTAGCTCCACACATTTACATAGAGTCCATACACTTAGTTGTGGGTCCCTACAGAATATGTGGTGCTACAGTAATCTAGAGCATACGTGACTCCAAGGTGGATGGATTTGGGTGATATCATCAAACATAGGATCGCTTGTTGGTTTCAGTCTTACCATGGATCTAAGGCTGTTACATTTGGAGACATTGCGTGCAGATTTTCCTCCCTAATTGAATCTTTGTAAACTGCTATTCAAGTATCTTGAACAGCATGATAGGTGTTGGTCCATTCTGGTTTTTTTTTTTTTTTTGAGCTGATTACTTATCAACTCTTTTTGCTCTTGTTTCTCTTGCTCCCTCGCCTTTCTTTGGTTTTGGCGGTAGAGGCCCTTTTGCGGGTTCTTTCCCCTCTCCTTTGGGCGTGTTGGATCCCCTTGTTTTCTCTCTCTCTGATCTAATATATTCTTTCTTTGCTGATAAAAAAAAAAATACTCTTAGACTACTGTGAATAATTTCACTGTCCAAAAATTTTAAGTTTTATGTCTAGTTATACCGCGCTCGTAAGTTTCTACTAATTATGCTTTGAATTAATGAAATCGAAGACTCATCCACTGATATTTTTTTTTTTCAGCAAAAGAAAATTTTATTAATCATTGAAAATATATTACAACAATTTAAAATGACCCAAAGCAATATTAATCTATTGATGTTATTACATGATCCGAAAATTTAAGGTTTCTTTTGTGTTCATGACATCTTATAGGGTTGTGATGGATCCGTACTCATAGACCCAACAAATACCACCCAATCCGAAAAAGATGCAGTGCCAAACCAGACTGTACGAGGATTCAATATCATCGACGAAATTAAGAAAAAACTAGAGACTGCGTGCCCTGGAATTGTCTCGTGTGCCGATATCGTAACATTGGCAACTCGGGATTCCATGGCTCTAGCCGGAGGAACGGTTTATGCGGTACCAACCGGGAGACTCGACGGCCTAATATCGGACCCCAACCTCGTGGACGTGCCGGGGCCATCATCCTCAGTGTCGGGGGCATTGCAATCGTTTACTGCAAAAGGGCTTACCCTATTGGACATGGTGATACTTTTGGGTGCACACACGGTAGGCCATGCGCACTGTGATTTCTTTCGAGACCGACTTTCCAACTTCCAAGGTACTGGAAAGCCGGATCCTACTATGGATCCGGCTCTGGTATCGAGGCTATTTAACGTTTGTGGGACCCAATTTTTTCCTTTCAAAAAGGACCCAACCGCGTTTTTGGACCAAACCACACCTTTTATCGTCGATAATCAGTACTACAACGACATTCGTGCGGGGAAAGGGATACTGCAGATTGATCAAGAACTTGCATTGGATCCTTCTAGTAAATCTTTAGTGTCGGGTTTTGCGAACGACGCCCGCGGATTCCAACGGAGTTTCGCCGATGCAATGGTGAAGATGGGGAGCATTCAAGTTCTTACTGGAAATGACGATGGACAAATTAGAAAGAATTGTAGAGTTTTCAACAAACCCACTCAAAGATAAATAAATATCTTGCTTCTATTATTTTTTTTTTAACAATTTGGATTATCCGAGTCAAATTACGTTCCACGAAAAATCTGTGTGGACCAATTCCGTGTAAACTGGGCCCAAAATGAATCTAGGGTCTTGCAATATTTTATTTTATATATGTAACAATATCTTAGGGCAATATATTCATATTTGTTTCTGTGGTATTAATTTATAGATGGAATTGATAATTTGTAATTTCTGAATAATTATCTGCAATTGCCTTTTTCTCTATAATTACACTGTCTGTGGGTGCACATGCTTATTTGCTTTGTTTAATTTGTTATGTCATTGGTTTAATTTTTCCGTATTAAATTGATCGATAAAATAACATGTCATGATTAATGAAAAAGAAGAAAACGAATAGTATATAATGATGTTTTATTATGGAGTTTCCTTGTGCTAAATTTACACAAAATTCATTAGTACATGAACTAGATCTACTGGGAGTACTACCATAGTTTCTCGTGAGGTCGCATATTCGAAGTCAAAGGACTAACAGTCTGTGTGCCTTTTAGTTGTGCAGCTTACAGGTCTCCATATCATAGTCTGTTTAGGGATAAGTTTTTATGTTGAGTGTATTTTGTCATGGAAGTGCCAAAGGGGGAGATTATAAGCTCCAAAAAGCTACGCTCTTTTGTGTTGGCAATTTCATTGACAAAACACACATTTTGTGTATCCCAATTTATTTCTAGAGTGTAAGTGCACGGCATCAATTTAGATGGGCACCAATATCTGGAAGGGTCTGCACGAGAATGATATGGGGCCTAATCAAATTGGAAAGTTTGGGGCCTAATCAAATTGATATTGGAAGGATTTGCTCGGGATTGATATGGGAACTAATCAAAGGAAAGTTGGGGCCTAATCAAATTGATATTGAAAAAACGTAGTTCGCCTAGGTTTAATGATTTGCTATATTTTAATCTTCTTTATTAATAAGCCGCCAATCAATAATCAAAACAATCACATAAGCAAAAAGTAAATAATCGAAGAACGCAACGATATATGTGGAAAACCCCGTAATAAGGGTAAAAACCACGAGAGGAAATCAACACACTAAAAACCATCATTGTGCAGTTACAAAACGACCTTAATTAAAACAATTGTGAATCCTCACCGACTGACCAAAGATCGAATTGCCGAATCCACGTACACCGCACCAAGTGGTTGATTGCCGCACGCCTTGAATTCTCAAGTCCTCCAAGTTACATCCAGAAATCCACTGGAAGAGCGACTTAAAACCTTGTATCGAACATTCATGAAGAATATTTCTTGGAGTATATAATTGTGTTGCTCAAAATTTCATGTACTCCAAGACCCAATTAAAAGAATCCAAGAGAGGCATTATTGCTCTCTACTTTTAATACAAGAAAACATGGCTGCCGAAAGTGAACTACCAGTCTAACCAAACCGCAGCCTCGTCTCTCTCTATATTCCGTGATTACCTTTCCTATTGACTTCACAATTTAATAAAGAATGCCAAGAGACTTTCCTTGTTGAGGAGAATTTGTAAATATATAGTAATGAAGATTCTCCAATTTGATTAGGCCCCAACTTTCCTTTGATTAGTTCCCATATCAATCCCGAGAAAATCCTTCCAATATCAATTTGATTAGGCCCCAAACTTTCCAATTTGATTAGGCCCCATATCATTCTCGTGCAGACCCTTCCAAATATTGGTGCCCATCTAAATTAATGCCGTGCACTTACACTCTAGAAATAAATTGGGATACACAAAATGTGTGATTTGTCAATGAAATTGCCAACACAAAAGAGCGTAGCTTTTTGGAGCTTATAGGCCAAACATTCCAAACCTTGAGACTAGAAGGTTTACTTGGACGTTAATTTCAGGACTTCGCGGAGTTATTCGAGATCTGCACAAGCTAGTCTGAACGTCCGATTACTGAAAAAAACTAAAGAGTATATACTTATTTTTTTTTTTGGTTGGATGATGGGATGTTCCTTTGTTAATTAGCATAGTCAGATTAATACGAGAGGCTAACATCGTTCTATCGACTTCAATCTGAGATCTTACACACTGGTACCTAAGTGGCCACTCACAATCACTTGAGCTAGAGCTATGGGATGTTAAGGGTTAGTGGTTTGAGTTACAACGGGAGTCGAGCACCTCCTCCCATGAGGTCTCCAACTCTCAGTACCTCTCCCTTGGAGGGGAGAGTAACGAACCACACATACTACTGTGGTGTGGTGTTCTCCTAAGGCATAGTTATATAGGGTCCCGGGATGGGCCGGCTCCCTCCCCCCAATTTAAAATTTTAAATATATATAGTACAATTATTATTTACATAATTAGTATAACAAATCTCTAAAAATCTAAATAATTTTGATTTGAGATAGTTAAAAATTAAAATAATTCTACACTGTCATGCAAAATTTTCTCAATTGTCGACCAAAAAACAAAATCATACTTTATACAGTAATGTACTATATAATCAATACGATGCGCTGAGTGCATTTTTGGTTGACAATACTTTTTTTAAGTCGATTCGGTCTAAAATTCTGGCTCCGAAAAATGAGAGTTGCTGAAACTAGCATATTAGAAGATCAATCGGCCAAAATAATCATGAGCAGATTCTTCGGAGTTGTTGAAAAGCATATTGGAAGATCAATCGGCCGGCCAAAATAATCATGAGCATCTACAATGTTATAAGTTTTCTTCTCTTGACCAAATCTGTAGCCTTCATTACCAGATTCATTTGTGGTGGTTTCCCAAACCAAACTAGAAGTTACCAAGGAACCATGCATAGTACTGAATAGAGAGACACCCCACTAGTGTTCTCGTATGTACTTGATTAGGACATAGTGTGTTTTTTATTTTGTTCTTGTGCACTCGACGTGCAGGCCTGTTTTAGTTAAGCACTCGAGCCGGCGTCGTAGCTACGTATAGTATTTAACAAAAGAAAACCTTGAAAACTAACAGGAAAAGTCCGTTCCAGCTACACAAAAGTCCCGGCTCCATTCCTGAGTATCCCTTGCTTGTGTTTTATGATTTTAATAACAAGGAAACGGTGGAAATTTTCATTCTCGTATATACTAGATCGGGACATAGTGTACTTTTTTTTAGTATGTTCTCGTGCAGGCTTGCTTTTTTTTTTTTTCCCTAATTATTTTCTGGTTTCTCCTTCTGTCAACCAATTGAGATTAAAAACTACTCTCTCGGTTTTATTGTTGTTTTGTTCTTGAATTAGTCACGGTTATGTGTTTATTGCTTTGACCGAATCTCAAACAATGATACTAACTCCTAATTTCCACGTAATGTTTCATGCCTCTTCAAGTACATGAAGAGACAATTTATTTTTGTTTTCTGATCGGCAACAAGAATTTTATTAAAACTCCACAATTAGTACATCAAGAGAAAAAGCCAAATCCAGTTTGGGGATGATTTAATTGGTAAGTTTATTTTTTGTCTAATTTTTTTGTTAGATCCATATAAAAAATATTTTAAATACATTATTCCTCTTAAAATGTAAAAATTTATTGTCCAAACTGAACAAAACTCCGTGGGACGAAAGCTTTGATAACAGCGCAATTTCATCATATTAATCGTGATCGTCATATCTGAACTTTCTTCAAATCAGTCCACATTTTATACTTTTTTTTCTATTCTCGGGAAACGAATAATTCATCCAAAAAAATTTGAGAATTTAAAACCAGAAAAATAATTTAAATAACTTAAATAATACCAACTTGCCTTTAAATAATTACTTTTGTCTATCAACATCTGAATCGAGAAAGCAGATCATACGATTCTCCATTATTTTGGACACCTTAGAAAACGGCCTTTATTTATTTTTAAGTTCTCCATTGTAGATCATTTGGAAAGTTGTATCAAAATTCATATATAACAGCATTGGTAGAAAACAAATCTTAATTAAAAAATACATAAATGGAGTATTATTTTATGATCTCATTGCAGGCCACATTGTAGAAAATACTACAGTAAAAAAAAAGGATTGGATGGAGTGAGACGCGGTAGGGAAAATTTATTGCCAATGTCTTTTATATTATATTTTTATGAAATTTTGTAATGTTTGCGTCAATTTTTTTTGATTAATTATTTAGTTGAATGAATCTAAAAAGTAAAAAAAAAATATATGGCCAAAAACTTAAACCAATACTCAACATAAAAATATGTTTGAAAATTAAAGTTTAATTTATTTAATGTCTTATTACTCCATCTTTCCTTTTTTTGTGACTTTTATCACCTCCGGCCAGTCTTTTATACGTATACGAATCCCCTGGCCAAACTTTATTATAAATCTAGTAAAGACAGTGCAAAAAATACCAATCCTTTTTTATGATAACTAATTTAGTTCAAATATATTGAGCAATGTTTTCAGTAACGGTAGCGAGAGTATTGAGTAATAAGTAGCGATCGTAAATTTTTTTAATTATTTTTAATGCCATAGCGCACCTAAAGCAGCCGTAGTAGTTCAAGCAAAAAATTGAATACAAACGAGATGTGTCGGAGATTGGCCAATACGGGCGTAAATTTTTTATAACATCGGTATAATAGGGAAGGGACAGAGAGGGGGGGTGCTGCGCAGCCTTGTGCTGCGCAGCGTGCTGTGCGGCACTTGGCGCTGCCGTTCCGGGGTCGGTCCAATGATCGGAGACGTCCACCACGTAGAGCTCGTCGAGTACTATAAGTGCACTAAAAATGAACTCGATCGGACATCGATAAGTACGTGATCAGAGCATGTATAACTTGAAAAAAATTGGAACATATATGACTTGAAACACTGGATGAAAACTATTAAACCCATTTTTTTCAAGTTATATGTGTTCCGATTACGCACTTAACGATATCCGATCAAGTTGATTTTTGGTAGACTCGTAGTACTCGATGAGCTCTACGCAATGGATGTCTCCGATCATCGGACCGAAACCGGCGCGGTCAGCATTTTTAGATTATTTTGATTGGCAATTAGGGTTTTTTTATTCCAATAATTTGAGCTCTTAAGCACGTTTAGGCCGTACCGCCTGTACCTCAACAATGAGAGTCAAAGTCCATTTCATTGTCATAGAAATCTTTTTTTTCACGGCAAATTTTTTTATGAATCTTTAAAATTGTTATAAAGACTAACAGGAATAATGAGAACGGCACCATATTTCAAAATAAAATTAAGAACAATTGTGTACTCACCCCAAGACCCAAAACCAAGATTAACAAGAAACAAGCCAAGGGAACATCTAATGAGACAAGTCCACATAATCTTTGACCTTTCACATTAGTCTAATTATTAAGTGTTACGGAGTACAGTTGCATGATGCTCCAAATATACCATAACTATACATTCTCGTGAGACGCACAACAAAGTGTATAGATCCATCATAAACATATGGTAATGGAATGATCTGGAGAACCACGTGGATGTGCGCTTGCACCAGCCAGTGCCAGCTCAAAGGTTTTGGAGGTTTGAAACGAATTTCTTAAATGGGCCTCGTATGTATTTTGCATACAAAAACTGACTAACAAAATCTTCATAAAAAACCATTACAAAAATTCAAACATATAGTTATCAAAAAATAGAAAACCATTGTAATACTTCAAATCTATCATTTGAACATTAATCTTCGCGCATAAACGTAGTAATTAAGTTGTCATATTTAAGTATTTTCACAGTATCTATCTCAACAGACAATAAATCAAATTTTTTAAAATCTTTCTTGAGGCATTGTTGACCGAAAATAACTTGTAATTTTGAAAAGCTTATTTTCCCGGACGCAATTGTAATCAGTATATGTAAGGGTCTTAATGTTTGTCATCTTTCATGTAGCAGGCTTAAACAAAAAATAATTAGAGTTAACATATACGAGAACCCTAAATAATCGGCAATACCTAGTTTTAACAAATTTTGGAGGCCTGAGACCGCATCTTCGTTGACTTATGCCATAAGCCGTCTTTGGCCGGCACTATTGAAGATTTACTCTTCACGCGCGTTGCCAGCTTCTCTTCATGTACTTCTTTCATATCTTTCCCTCCATATATTATATATACATCCTTAACCCAACTTCATTGCATAGCAGAAAACCATCTTTAATCCCAAAACCACAAGTCCCTTAAACCAAAACCAGTAAACCAAAATATAGTTTCATTCCTTGCAGAAAAAAGTTCAAATGAAGAACTTCATTATATTTGCAGGCCTTCTTCTTCTTCTTGTTCCTCTTGTCACAGCCCAACTTCAATTTGGTTTCTACAACTCTACGTGCCCGCAGGCGGAGCAAATTGTTAGGACAGTGATTCAGCAGCGATTCCAAAATGACCCTACTATTACAGCAGCATTCCTTCGCATGCACTTCCATGACTGCTTTGTCAGGGTAAGATTTTTCGTTGCCCGTCTAATCTTTTTTTTTTTTTTCTAATAATTCAGGTGTCGGGATCAATTTAAGCGCACCTTCCCTTCTTATGTTCTTACATACATATATGCAAATATATATAACCATATAAGCAGCCATGCATAAGTTATTAGGTGGGTTTTTTGGACCATGTTTACTTATTTACCACTTTAGGTACTGGTTTATTTTCGTTGTTAGTAAACTTTCTTTGAGTTTTTTTTATTCATATATTGTTACTTTTTCGGTTGCCTTCATAAAGATAAATTAGTTATTTAAAATTGATTCAAAATTAACAAAATTTTAGAACAGACCAAAAATAAAATTAAAAAATAGAGTTAGGACGTCAAATTAACCTAGCCTCAAACTACATACAGCTAGTATATTAATAATTGTTTGTACATAAAATAAAAAATTTCGACCATTAATTTTTTACACTGGTCGCATTGAGGCTCCATTCTCCTCATATCTTTTTGGTTTTTCATGTTTAGTTCATTTTTTCTAAATTTTTGTTATCTCCGCGTTATATTTTTTGGATTACTCATCCGTTTCGACAAAAAAAGTCTAAAGAGTAAAAAATTATGACAAAAAAAAAAGGCAACTAAAGACGAAAAAGTACCGAACAGTTGTCTTTTTGTATAAACTGTTGTCTTATATAAACTTTTTTAAACTTCAGTCTGCATTTTCTATAATTTTCTGATCCTTCTCGTCGATACAAATGATTAAATCTCAAAAAAATTACAAAAAAAAAAAAAGTCATTTAGACAAAAAGCATGGAGAATGGATGATGATACAATTATCTTAAATCACTGATTTCAATATGGTAAATTGATTTTGGTGATGTCCTAAAGAGTAATTATTCAATAGTTTCCTGGAGTAAAGCCAAGTGGTACTCCAGATGACTTAAGCTCCACACGTTTATATGGAGTCCATACATTTTGTGTGTGCCACAAGAATGTGTGGTGCTTGAATAATCTAGAGCACACGTGGCGATACTCCTGACTACTAAATATAATTTCACTGTCCTAAAATTTTAAGTTTTTATTTCTAGTTATATCGATTCGTATGTTTCTACTAATTATGTTTTTTTGATGGAAAGACTACAATACACATCTCTTTTTGGGTATATATCATATACAGCCAAGTTATTTATCATTGATGGTTAGCCTCATTAAAATGTTACGAATTGATTACATGTTCGAAAATGAAATGAGAATTTAAGGTTTCTTTCATGACATCTTATAGGGTTGTGATGCATCCATACTCATAGACCCAACAAACACCACCCAATCCGAAAAAGATGCAGGTCCAAACCTGACAGTACGAGGATTCGATATCATCGACGTAATAAAGAACAAACTGGAGGCTGCGTGCCCTGGAATTGTCTCGTGTGCTGACATCGTAACATTGGCAACTCGAGATTCCGTGGCTCTAGCCGGAGGACCGATTTATGCGGTACCAACCGGGAGACTCGACGGCCTTATATCGGACCCCACCCTCGTGGACGTGCCGGGACCATCAGACTCAGTGTCGGGGGCATTGCAATCCTTTACCGCAAAAGGGCTTACCCTAATGGACATGGTGATCCTTTTGGGTGCACACACGGTAGGCCATGCGCACTGTGATTTCTTTCGTGACCGACTTTCCGATTTCCAAGGTACTGGAGAGCCGGATCCAACTATGGATCCGGCTCTGATGTCGAGGCTATCTAACGTTTGTGGGAACCAATCAATATTTCCTATCCAAAATGATCCAACGGCGTTTTTGGACCAAACCACACCTTTTATCGTCGATAATCAGTACTACAACGACATTCGTGCGGGGCAAGGGATATTGCAGATTGATCAAGAACTTGCATTGGATAATTCTAGTGCATCTTTTGTGTCGGGTTTTGCGAACGACGCCCTCGGATTCCAAGGAAGTTTTGCCAATGCAATGGTGAAGATGGGGAGCATTCAAGTTCTTACTGGAAACGACGATGGACAAATTAGAAAAAATTGTAGAGTTTTCAATTAACCCACTCAAAGATCATATTTTTCTGAGTCAAATTACGTCTATTTTTTTTTTCTTTTTAACAATTCAAATTGTCCGAGTCAAATTACGTTTCACGACAAATCTCTGTGGACCAATTCTATGTAAACTAGGCCCAAAACAAATCTAGGGTCTTGTAATATTTTATTTTCTTATGTGTACCAAAATCTTAGGGCAATATATTCATATTTGTTTCTGTGGCATTAATTAATAATGGAATTGATTATTTGTAATTTCTCAATAATTATCTGCAATTGCCTTTTTCTCTATAATTACCAGTCTGTGGGTGCACTTGCTTATTTGCTTATAAGCTCCATCGGCTAAGCTCCCTTATATGGTTGACACGTTTATGACTAAAACACATATCTTTTGTATTTTCCTTTATTGAATTGTACACTTATTTTTAGAGCGTCTGTATAGGTATGACAATGAATCATTTTGTCTTGTATTATTTTTTGAGTGCGGTAGTCCAATAAGGAAGATTGACAAGATTGTGAAGATTATATATGGGAAGATTTTGTCTTTAAGGAAGAGTGGAAAGATTGACATGATTGTGTGCACATCTTATATGGAATGATCTTAACTCTACATGTGCAGATTGCATTCTACATAATTGATGATGGAAAGGTCTGCAAAATTGATGATGGAAAGTATCGAAAAAGACAACAAGATAATTGAAGATGCATTTTGCTAAAGAAGGAACAAAGTCGCTCGAGCGGGTTGGTTGAGCGACTGCCTCTGCCTACAGGTTCAGGACTGCTCGAGCGAGTTTGAGGGTCGCTCGAGCATAAGTGACGTTTTTCATTTTTTCTATAAATATGAAGACATTAGGGTTCAGAAAGGACATTCAGTACAACCCTTATTTCCTGAGGCGATTATTTACACTCATAATATTCTCTGAGGGTTGTTGGATCTTGAAGTATTCAGAAATCATGGAATCTCAGTGCTAACTTTAAGAGGTCTACTTCATCAACATTCATCTTCAACTAAATACCTTTTCGTGGAGTTCGAAAGGTATTTCTGGAAGGCTTGAGGATTCAAGAATCGGTGATCATGCAAGGGTACGATGTGCGTGGATTCGGCAGGTAGTTCTTAGGACTCGTGGTGAGGATACACGGTCAGTTGGTAAGAATACTTGTAATCGTATAAAATTTTAGTGCATGATTCCTTCCCGTGGTTTTTTCCCATTTAGGGTTTCCACGTAAATCTTGTGTTCCGCGCAATTGTTTTTAATTGTGTGATTGGTTTATCTAGTACAAGCTAATATCTTAATTCTTGCCGTAGTTTGGAAATTTCAGCTTTGTTTTATTTGTCATGTCATTGGTTCAAATTGTTCTCTTCAGTCACCAAATGCTAATGAGACTTATATAATTGAACTGAATGAATTTTTCCGTATGAAGTTTTTCAATAAAATAACATGGCCTGATTAATGCAAAAAGAATAGAACGAATTATAGTATATTTTGATGTTTTGTTTGAGGAGTTTTGTTGTCCTAAGTTTATGAATAATTCATTAGTACATGAACTTGATCTATTGGGAGTACTACCGGTGTCCCACGAACAGATTTGTTGGCAATAAGTCAATGGAACTGCCTTATTGATTGAGTGACTTTTGATTGATATCTTATAAAAGAATAACATGTCTTGTAAACCACGATAAACTAGTTTTAAGTCAGTTTCGTGGAATGTAATAGCTGTAGAATTTGGGGTAGTTACCACCAGTTAATTTTCCACTCGTTGCTGTATATAATGTATATAAGCAAAAAAAAACACGATTTTAGTGACTTGATACCGAAGTAAATAACTTTTTTTTTGGATGAAGAGATAAAAAGGCATTAATCAACCAATCAAACAAATATAGCCGGCCACCTATAAAAAAGAGAGAAGAAACAAAAAAGGAAAAGGAAAAAAACAGTAAACTGCCGGTGGATGTCGTCGTCACTGTCACGCCGGAGCCGCCGTCGATGTTGAAGCCCAAATCTGAAAACCCCAAATCCGCCCCCGTTAGAAAATCGGGATTTCGATCGCCCATAGAGAGAGGGGGGAGAAAAGATCTGGTCGTCCATGGGGAGTTGCCAGCAATCCGGAGGGGAAGTAAAGAGGAAAGCAGAGGAGAGGATGAAAAGGGATAAGGTGGATGGGGTGCGGTGGGGGATGGGAGGTGTGGCCGCTCATAGGGAGAAGTTTCTCTCTCTCTCTCTCTCTCTCTCAACCCTACGCAATACTTTTGAAGTAAATAACTTGTTTTTACTAGTAAGAGCATCTCCAGCCCTGACTCTTTTTTTTCCCTCAAATTTGATCAAAAAAATTGAGTAAAAGCTTGATTTGAGTTGGTGTTCTCCAGTCCACAAACTCTTTTTTCACTCAGATTCACCGGATTCACCAGCCCAGGCATCGTCTGCCACCAGATTCACCGGCGTCGTCTGCAACCAGCTTCACCGGCGTCGACCACCACTGCCATCACCTCCACCAGTGTCAACCAACACCGCCGCCGCCACCCCAAAACCAGCACCACCGTCTCTCTCTTCTCTCTCCTAAACCCTAGATCTGGAAAACCTTCACCAGTTCAACACCTCCGCCACCAACAGCGACCACCACCAGTGTCCACCAACATCGCCGCCCCAAAACCAGCACCACCGTCGTTGTCCGCCAGCAAGAACCACTGCCTACCACCAAAAAGTAGCCGTTGGAAATCTGAGTAAAGGTTTGGATCTCCCTCAGTTTGGGTAAAGATTTAAGTAAAACTCAATTTGGTATGGGTTTGAGTCAAAGACTGGAGGTGGGTTTTGGGGATTTTTACTCAGATTTTGAATCTGAGTTTGGGTTTGAGTGAGGGCTAGACATGCTCTAACATCACAACATTTTGGTAAGTCACCGGAAATGCTACAATGGTCCTATTTGGATGTGCGATATGCACCCATTAGATGGTCTTAAATTCATGATGTGTACTTGGCACAAAATTTCATGACATTAGTCTTTAATTCAGAATTTTTTTATGACAACTCATAAAATTTAGACATAAACTCATTATATTTTTATCTCATGAGTTTTAATCTTGATGATATGATTTTTACGCAATCGCCATGAATTTTACGCAAATGCTATGAATTTAGGAATTTTATTCAAATTGTTAATTACGAATTTCGATACAAAAAAAGTTATAAATTCTAATTTATTCAAAGCGGTGTATACCTTCTCATACGATAAAATAAAAGTGTGTACTGAAGTATTGTAGTCTCTAGGAAATACTTCATCCGTCCCGATTGGTTTGTCTAGTGGTTGTTGGGTCGATTGACCAATACCAATGGGCCACACAGTGCCATTGTGAAAAGTTAGGCCCAACTATATGGGTTTGGATAGAGCCCATTCCACTATGCGTGATTGGCCCCGTCGGCTGCACACAGACGCCATGGTGTTACAACTCGGCCAAGTTATGTGGGCGGGTGCCCGTAAGTCAAAAAATTAATGCTTTGTTTGGTTGTTAGTTTTCAAAATACGTTTTTTGGATAAAGAAATTGTATAGAGTTACGTAATTTTTCATCTTTAATTAATTTTTTAATATTTTAACAAAAAAAATTACGTTTGAATAGAGGTACCCAATATACATAAAAAAAATTTAAAAAAAGGGATTAAAAAATCATTAAAAGACAAAAAATACAGATGACGAAACAATGGAAATTTTAAAGAGAGATTTTTCTGATGGGAGAACCTAAGCATTTACACTGTGTTTGGAACTTAAGCCCGTATTTCTAAAACTCATTGAACCCTTTGGAAACACATTAATTGTGGTAAGAAAATAACTGTAGAACTGCGAGTCCAGTCCAAACCGAATGGTTTGGTTCGGTTTTTTAGTAATGTGGTTTAAACCTGATTTTAAAAAATTAGAAATTATGTTAAATGGTTTGGTCTATGGATTTAAATTAATGGTTTCGGTTCCATACCTATCCAAACTGAATATATATGTTCAACATGGGAAAAAAAAACCCCACCAGAAAAGGGAAAAAAAACAAAAACAAAGACTCTAAAGATCCCGTGGTAAAATTTTGCATTTAGTTGTAAAAGGGCAAGAAGTCCAAGAACATACTTTTCAACATAATAATTCGGAATCTTCTAACTAATAAAATACCAAACTCAGACAAGAATTTGCCGAATAATAGTAAATTTTAACCATGATTTAACCGAAATTATATTTGGGACCTCTCCGTCTGTTGTCCCTGTCCTTCTCCTTCATTTGCGGTGGGATTGGGAAAGTCAAAGGGATGACAAGTCCGTCTACTTGAAAACATAATAGCACTCAATTACCAAAACGCCCTGAGTTAAAAACAAAACGAGGTCGTTTTCACAAATTACGAAGGGCAAAATAGTAAATTTAGGTTGGCTTTTCGCATTTTTGGCGAGAATCTTAAGGATGTAAGTAATAATAAAGAACCAAATAAAAAGGAATCTTTCCTATTTTCTACTACATATAACTAGAGAAGGCGGCTATGGGTATGCACAGCACGCGTACGCCAAAAGCACGCACCGCATCTCAACCGTCTATCTCCAAAAATCAATGGTCAAGATTTTAAATAAACTGTTCGCGC
The DNA here is from genome assembly GCA_036023075.1 of Gaultheria prostrata. Taxonomy (NCBI): domain Eukaryota; kingdom Viridiplantae; phylum Streptophyta; class Magnoliopsida; order Ericales; family Ericaceae; genus Gaultheria; species Gaultheria prostrata. Next base: position 22,615 of record JAXBDA010001123.1, on the reverse strand, counting down.
GAACAGTTAAACTGTTCGCGCGAACTGTTTATTTAAAATCCGGACCTTCAAAAACATGCACGGACGGTAAAGATGCGCCGTCCGTGCATATTGCGTACGCGGGCATGCGTACGCGAAGTTATTTTGATAACTAGATGTGTATAGGCCACGCAAATTTTATAAGGAATACAACAGATTGGTGGATTGCCAAAGAGGTATCTTTCCTATGTACTACATGTACAACTCTCGGCATTCACAAGGGAAAACAGTAGGGTTTTAGGAGGGCTACAATTTAGGAATTGGGCTGCCCATATACAACAAGGTTGACATCTACTATTATAAAAGGGGATCCACAACAGCGGCTGAAAGACAGAAAACACACCGCTACTGCGGCTTGGAGAGATCTATCCACTGTTTCTCATCTGTGAGTCTCCCCTCGTCTCCCTCTGGCTTTTGTTCCGTTTCGTCTCGTCTCGTCTAGGCTCTCTCTGGGTTTTGTTCTGTTGGAGGGGGTAAATTTTACTCGCTGCGGCAAACTTCCTCGTTCTATCCCAACCCGATAATAAACGGTTTATATATATATACAGAAAACTTCTAGTCGGGATCCTGACTTTATTAAAAGTAGCAATCCCTAATCAAACATGAAGCGTAGTCATTCTGAGACGTTCCCATTGTCAAATGGGGGAGGAGGAGATCAATACCTGTATATCATATTGACCTACGCTTGTGGGAAGTACATATATTCCTTCCACAGGATTAGGGTTTCTGACTTGATGGTTTCGAGGTCTTCTAAGAGGAGTCGTCATGGTCATGGTCATGGACATGGACATGAAAAGCCCCAAAAATTACCTAAACCAGTCCTCAAGTTGCCCTCCGATCGCTATCCAATTTTCATGGGCTTTTTCTCCGCCGGGTCCAAAATTTATATGTTTGGGGGTCAGGAACTTTGCACGGGAAGGAGGGGATTGGCTTATTGGAATTGCTATGTCTTCGACACCAGCAAAAAAAACAACCCCTCTAAGGTTGTTAAGGACGGACCTCCTATGGTTTTTGGAAAGTACCGTCCTGTTGTGTTGGGTCCTCTACATGGTAAATTCTATGTCGTTGAATCAACCCTTGCGGCCTCGAATCATCTCGAGGAATTCGACCCTCAAACAGAGACCTGGACTCCTCTTCCATCCGCTCCCATTGCTCCCTATTTCGAGGAGGAAGACGATCGTTTTGATTTCCTATGCTCCACTATCGGTAAGAAGTACGCGGTTGTGTCGCAGGCCATTGTTGGGGATAGAATTCTGTTGTCTACCAAGGAAAAAGGCATATATGCCTACCATGTCATCTCGCGTACATGGGAGCACTGGAGCTCATTGGATGGTCACGGTAAGGCTAGGCTTCCCTATTCCTCTGGTTCCGAGTTTCGCCGTGGTTTTTGGTATGCTTTCCCTGCCACCTCGTACCACCTTTCGGCCTACTATTTTGATGAGGACAACCGACTGTTCCGGCCATACCGTGCTCATGGAGTTAGGCGTCCGTCTAGGCTTGTCAAATGTCGGACCGACAACAAAATTGTGCCTATGGGGAAGAGAACGTTATTCGTTGTCCGTTCTGGTTATGCTCACGGTGATGTGTGCCAATGGTTGGAAGAACCTTATCACATCACTGTTGACATGTGCAAGTTTACCAGATTCAGAGTCAAGAATGGGGGAAAGCCTAAACATCCCGAGGTTTCGAAACAATACTCTGCAACTTTTGCTCACAAGCTGCCGCTTACATTCGAGTTTCTTGATGCCTGCCTTGTCGTGGCTTCCACTTAGGGGTATTCCACTAAAAGAGTATTTTGGCTTTTTGGTTTTCCACGGGTCACGGGAGTATAAGTTTTGGATGGCACCCAATCCAATAATATATGACCATTGGATGTTGCATGCTTTCGGGATATTTGTGCTTTTGGTATCTTTTTCTGTCTACATTTCCCCCTTTCCTACACAAGTAGTCCAACTTGCCCTAAATGTCGACCCAACAAGTGAATATCAGAGATTTTTACGCTTTTCTATGCACGCAATAGAATTCAATTTGAGTACACCGAATAAACTTTTTTTTCCATGGTTTGATTAATTTCATAATTTAATGTTCCATTCCACTACCTTATTCTTTTACTTTCAAGATCAATTCCAAACTTCTATATATAATCATAACATATTCTTATGATTTGAAAAGCTATTCATTACAACTTTAGAATGAGACCAAATAATTACTTATATATCGAGGCAAAATCTAAAAAACTAAAAATCCCAACTTTAGCGGAAACTAAAATTTTGTAGAAGAATGATTGATTTTAAGAGTATAGATAGAAAAAAAAAAATTGGGGTTGAAGAGTGATGAATAGCGATATACTTTAATGTAGACATTTGTTAGGGTTGCACGTCAATTTACGTGGTCGTTTTAGTTGTATATGTTATACAAAAAAATAAACAGGGGTATATTGGTAAATGTGATGTCACAAATTGTTGCTTGCAGTGTGATTCCACCTGAATAAAAGGGGTGATTGATAAATTTGCCCTGATAACAGTATGCATATGGAAAACCAATTTAACCATAACCCTAATGGCAGTATGCATACAGAAAATTAGGAGCTGCTATGCAAGGTGTTCCGGACCATCTAACACGCTCCTCAAACTAATCCATCAATCATCGCCAACAGCTCTTTCCACGCTACACACATGAGACGAGGTGATCTCAAAAAGTTGCTGACAGGAAAAATCAATCGGTCAAACCTGAGACATTAGAAAGAAACAAAGTCGTAAATCTCAGGCAAAGACCACCAACAGACCAGCTCCTACATATATGTTGCTCAAATTTGCACGACATTTATGTGAAAGGAATAGGGAGCCTTTAGTGAGCAAAAGTACAACAAAGTTTGTTCATGCATAATGTGCCGGTTGCCACTCCCCACCACCGTCTATCTGCATGGATCGTAGTATTTTTCCAAAGTTGTGGAAAAATGTAACTCACGGATACGTGCATGAACAAACAATACACAAAAAGAGCAATGTTACCAACACAACTATAAAAACAACTTCGTTATTAGATAACTATCCTCCGAACCAGTTCGATGCACATAGATCGACATAGATCAATCAAACATCTCCGGATGCTGTGTTTGTAGACTTTTCGATAGGAGACAAAATACAGTAATGTAAATGCAACTTCTCTTCAAATTAATGATATGGTCAAGCATAGCATACAAAACCAAACACTCCATTGTCACTATTTGAGAAGTCATGAAATAAAGATGGGCAGATTTTCATTGATTGTTTCAGGCTGAGAAAGTGACGAGAACTTTATAGTTTTTTTTTGTCTCATCTTCTGCAAAGACATTACATCAGAATAACAAACAGTGAAACTTTCAAAAAACAGTCCAAAACAGGTCACTTCCACAACCAACCTCATTACTCTCTCTCCTCTCTCTCTCTCTTGAAGTACATTTTTTTTTTTACCCTTTCTTACTGCTCTCTTTTACTTACCACATATGGTTACTAACTGTACAAAATATGAAATGACTTGTAGAAGTGACCTCCCTCTGCTAAAACCATCTTCCCCAGCTTTCCCCAGACTCTAATGTAGAGAAACTGCACTAATGCCTACCTATACTCCCTCGAGCAACGACGCTATGTATCCCGAAAATTACCCCGAAAGTAAAACTAGTATAATTTAGACTCACTTGAATAAATAGCTAAACGTTGATTTCACTTTCGGGGAAATATTCAGAACACTTTTTCGAAGGTATTTACTCCATACTGACTCTCTTTACCTCTGTTCTCGTGCATTTTCAATTATTCGATTGCACGAAACTATCTTCCTGTGAAGAGAGTGTTGCGTGATCGAGTAACTGAAAATGCACGGGAACAGAAATAAAAGAAACTTTTGGGTACAGAAAATTTGAGGTGCCACAATTGGTCAATTAACTAGATAGAAGTTAGAAACCCCAAAATCAACTGTGTGGTTAAGTGGCACCTACTCCAAGGAAATCAATGAAGGGGATTTTGTTCTTCTTCACATTGATCACAAATTTACTTCTCTCATTGCCAACTGACTCAGATGCTGAGACTTCTGAGTTTGAATCTGATGAGTTGCCTGACTGGTCCACATCCATACCCTTTGTCACTGCCCCACCACCACCATTACAAAATTGGTCAAGTCCCACATTTACCATTTCCAATGCTTTTCCCTCTCCTCCTCCAAACGATCCTTCAAACAAGAAGAAATACAATAAACCATAATTAGCAAAATTCAACATTTCATACTAGTATCTTCAAATATTAGCATTCTTTTCGGGATATTTTTCCGAAAAGAATGACAAGTTTTCCGACTTAGGCGTTCATATATAGATTCGGGCAAATATGTGTCTACAATCATTCAATGTGCAGGTCTCGTGGGTATTATGTAAAACTCACATTTATCAAACGATTCTAGAATCTCTAAACACATTTGCGACCGGAAAATGAAATATAAAAAAAAAAATGGAAATCAAAACCATATGCAGCCATACATAGATTCAGGCAAGTATGTGTCTACAATGTCAAATGTAAATCATACCCAATTGCAACCGGGCTCATGAACCAACGGCATTTCAAGTTAGACAAAATACCGAAATACCGAAAAAAAAATGGAAATCATACCCATATGCAGCCCATGGGGGTGGTGGTGAAGCTGTTGAACAGGACTAAATCTAGAGAGTGAAACAGGAGGCAATCTGGCAGCCGAAGGAGTGAGAGAAAGATCAGTGATTGTTGATGCAGATTCATCCATGGTCGAGACGGTTGATTCACTTGATCCATTACAATCACTCCAACCAAACCCTTTGGAAATACCCATAGGAGAAGAAGAAGTGGGCTTCCTCCTCCTGTAAACACTGTTATGGTGATGATCTCTTTGCCTCCTTGCCATAATCACATGCCAATGGTTCTTCACTGCGTTATCGGTTCGACCGGGGAAAAGCCTCGAAATCATTGCCCATTTGTTTCCATACATTTTATGGGCTGATAATAGCCTTTCTTCTTCTTCCTCGTTGAATGCCCTCTTGTTTATCCTTGGATCTAGCTGGTTGAACCATCTTAACCTGCAACTTTTGCCTGATTCCAAACGACATAGGCAGAAAAAAAATGTTTTTAGTCAAAATCAATACTACTAGTCCACAAAAGAGCAATGTTACGTGCACAGATGTCTGGGTATACATCTGGACCGTTCGATGCACGTGAGATCAAACATCTATGTTCGAATTTGTGTCTGAGACCTGCCTGTCCAGACATTTTCCAGAAGAAAAAAAAAAGTTAATTTGTTCTTTGGTTTTTCAAATATTTACTCTTTTGATTATTTTCCCCGTGTAGGGATCAAGGATTTGAGAAAGAAATTACTGGAGAGAAATCTGCTACATTTTCCTCTTTCTCCACAAATCCTTGGTCTAAAAACTGCCTGAATAAAATTTCTGCACCAATCCATGATTAGGAATTTCTAAAAGGATGAACATACATACAGAAAATAAAAGCAAATTCCTTTTGTTGATCATTTTGATTCCTCCATCCAAACACATTACATTGAGACATGCAAATCAAATATAACAGCAAATGGGTTTTTGCCCAAATTTTCCATAGAGGATTCCAAAAACCATAAATGAGGAGATAAAAAATCTTTGATCAAAAACAAAAAGGATATAAAAAATCAGGTTTTCATCACTTTTTCCAGTGTTCAAATTGCGCGTACTAGTCTGGACACCAAAGTTATCAAAAAAAAAAAAGTTTCAGATGCAAAATCAAATATAACAGCAAATGGGTTTGCCCAAAATGTTCCATAGGGGAATCCAAAAACCATAAATGAGGTGATAAAAAATCAAGCTTTCATCAGTTTTTTCGGAGTGTTCTAAGTGCGGGTAAACTGATCTGAACAGGCCATTTACCAAAAAAAAAGTTACAGATTTCAATGGACTTGTTACCTGATCTTCCTTCAAGCTTTTCAGCAATCAAGTTCCAATTTTGTGGACCAAATTGGGCAACAAGATCTTTGAGCTTAGCATCTTCATGAGGTCTCCAATGCCCTCTAGAACACAGCTTCATATGTCCACCAAATCTCTTCTCACCCACCTCTTCACTACCCTCACCATTTCCAAAATCCATTTCCCTTTCTCTCTCCTCCTCTCTCCACTTTCCTCCCCTGTTTTCCTCTGCTCTCTGAAATCTCCAAGGCTTCTTGTTCTGCTCCTCCAATGGCAGATTCAGAAACGGATGACCCATTTCATGAAAACCCTTTCCCTCTCCAAAAAAGTTCATGGACAAAGAAACTTGACCCAACGGATCAAATCCGTTGTAACCATCACCATTGCTGTCAAAATGCTGGGAAATCATTTTTATGTGAAAACCCAGATGAGAAAAACAGAGAAAAGGTGAGAAAATGGAAGAAACGTATTGGGTTTTTCCCCAAAAAAAAGTTGCAGAAGAGAGTTGCTCTAAATCCTCATTAAAGAGAATGGATTTGAGTTTTTTATGTGAAGACCCAGATGAAAGAAACAGAGAAAATGGAAGAAAAGTAATGGATTTTCCCCCCAAAAAAAAGAGTTGCAGAAGAGAGTTTCTCTAAATCGTCATTAAAGAGAAAGCATTTGGGTAGATGGTGATGAGGTAATTGGAAAACAGAGGACTTGGGATTTCATTTTTGATTTGGTGTGATTCTGATTTCTCTCACTGAGAGAACATTTGGAGGTTTTTTTTTACTTCGGAGAGAAGGACTGGGGAAATGGAAGTGCAACAAAAACGTTTAAAAGGACAGGGAGGAAACAGAGAAGGGAATGGGTTTTACTGTGGAGGTGGTAAAACAGGAAGCCAACAAAGAGTAGAGGTTAACCAGGTTGTACCTCAAGATTTTTTAAACCATTCGATGTTATCAACACTTTTACGGTTAATCTATACGGATTTTTGTTCCAGGTTCCATTAAGGGTGTTCTTAAAATGAATTAATTTTTCATAATTTTTTATATGGTGTATTGTGAGAAAATGATCTATCTTGGTTTTTGCAAAATTAATTTTTGTTAGTGGAATACCCCAAGTAGTGCCAAGTCCGATGAAAAACGATAGATTGATCTCTCAAAATTAGGCCCCGTTCCACTAAAGTAAGGAGGTGTTTGGGAGCCCATTTTCTACTTTTCATTTTCACATTTTTGGGTTTTGGATGTTTGGGAGACTTGGCCAAAATGACTTTTACCAAAATGAGTTTTTTCCAAAAAAAAAAAATCAAGTTTTCATCAAAGTTAACAGCGAATGGGTTCGGCTCGATAAGGGCTCGGCTCGTTAATCCCTTGAGCCGAGCTCAAACTCGACAAAGTTCAGCTTGTTTGTACCCCTAAATTGTTCATACTATTTGTTACTAAAATTTTGTTTAAAAAATTTGAACTATTAATTGACCAATGGAACAACTGAGAATTGAGATACAACTACAGTCAGATTGTAGAGAAGCGGGTACAAAGCCAAACAAGAAAAACAAAAAGGGAAGTGACAAACAGGAGTTATATATACACATAAAACCAGCTCAGAAAATACCTAGAATTTAAAAATGAGTGGCTCAGATTTATTTGGAGTGAATCTGAACCACTCATTTTCAAATTCAGGATATTTTCTGGATAAGTTTTCTTGGTACTTATCATTTCCCAGTGACGTGACGACGAAACACCCCACACACACACGATTCTCTCACTCTTCCTGCTTCCACTTTATTTTCTCACTCTCTCTATGGCCTTGGGATAAAGATACGGGTACAGAAAAAATGGGCCACGAAGTTCGAGCACTTCCAACCGTCCGATTGAGCTGAAATTTTATGGGGGCCCTTGGAAAAATGTTTTAAGAACAATGAACGGTTCGGATCAATCATGTGGGACCCAAAAGTGGGTCCCCGAACACGATCAGTACATTTTCGTGGCCTCCCGTTCTATACGGGTAGCACTGTCCATGGCCATGTTTGTTTGGGGGGATTTGGGGGTGAGTTGGAGTGGGCCCCATTTTCCAATGTTTGTTTTCTTCTTTTTTCATGGGATATGAAATCCCTACCAAGTTTTTCTCCCAATCCGTATGCTATATAGAATCTCATGGGGGATTTGGATGGGATTTCCCCATTTTAATACAAAAAAATGTTTTTCACCGGTTATATCCCGTCGAACACAAACATCGGATATGAATTTTCTCCATCCCCATTGATATCTTGAGCAATACCCCAGGGGAATTTCATATCCCACTCATATCCCAAAGAATTTCATATCTCATCCATTTATCTCCGATCAAACAAACGATGCCTACAAATTTTCCAACTGATGTCAGGTCCATATTTTGAGACTGATACAATCTCTTTTACTCTCTCTCTAGAAACGAGTGTGTTTGCATGCAACTCGAGAACCGCTCGTGTGGGTCGTGGGAGTTCACCCCCTCTCTCTCTCCTCGGTCTTTGAGGAAACCAGAATCTGTTTGTCTGTTTGTAGACTTTTTCCCTTCTTTTATTTGCTTTTTCAAAAGAAAGAACGCATTTAAAACAGGAGGGAGATGGGGGGGAAGTCGTAAAAACAGACCGCCAGTTCCACCACCAACTCTGTCCTCGAGAGAACTATCCCACCCACCAACCATCATCGGTTACATTAACTTCTTTTTTTTTTTTTTTGTAATCAAGAGTATCTAATAACTCAATTTACGCGTATTTCGGCTAATGTATTCTTTAGCTCAGCCAAAGACGGGTCATTCACACTTGGACTAACGACTTTGCGAGAAATTAATTATTGTACTTGTGGCATGACCCCAAATCAAACTCTGGAATTAATTATGTTTAAAGCAAACCTATCAACCAACCGAACTGACCCTTAAACTTAAACTTATACTAGTAGTTATGTGAATGTCCCAAGGACTGATCTAGTGTTTTATCCTACATTTTAGTCCAATTTTTTGGTGCACTCATTTTGAATTTGTACTTCATAGTACGTATCAATCAAACAAAAATTCGACATGTACGCACACCAAGTGTACGTAATATGCACGAACAGTGTATCTTGATCGTCCTTCCGTGTTTTCGACGGTCCGGATTTAAAAAAAACTCTTCCATGTAAGAGTTAACTCTTAGATGGAAGAGTAAGATTTTACAATCCGTACCGTCGATTCTTAAAATGGATGGTCTAGATGCGTTCCTGCTCGTAAATACATGTGCTTATACATACGGGTAGCCGGGTTGTTAATCAAAATCGTTCAAAATTTTTAGATGTCGAGAAAAAATCTTACTTTCTTATGCCTGATTTGGCAAATAAACATAAACATGTTTTTCAGTTTATTTGGGACCAATAAACCACACCCCTTTGGCAAAAAAACAGGTGGTGGTTTTTTGGTGACACGTGTGTGTGGATCGACGGTCAAGATGGAAGAAGGAGTGGAATAAACCATGCACTATTTGAAACCAAAGAAATTTATGATTTATTACTACATAAATCAAAAAACCAAAAAATATATTTATATTTATATTTATTTGCCAAATCAGGCCTTAAGAATGTTCTAACACTGATAAATTTCAATGTTGGCGGTCTCTTTATTGATGAGTTTTTTTCTTTGTGTTTTCAAAGAGGAGTTTTATCATTTATGTTCTTGATCTTCGGATAATTTTGATGGAGCCTTCTGACAAAGACTTATTTATTTATTTAGGTCTTTAAATGCTTTCTGGACTTGACTGAAAACTTGCCACCCTGCTCCCTCTACTTTCGTCTTGATGAACGTTTAAAAAAAAAAAAAAAAACATATGGGGAAATTACAAGGACATTGCCACCAACCCAACTACTCTTATAGGGTGGGCGTCGGGTCGTGTTATGTCATGTTCGTATCGTGTCGAATCGGGTTCGTGTCGAAATGACCTGCTTTACTAATTGTGTCGAAATACTCAACCCTAACCCGACCTGTTAATATTTGTGTCGTGTTCGGGTTGACACGATTAACTTGTAAACGACCTATTTGACCCGAACCCAACACGAATTGACACGATTACTTCGTGTCATTCTCGGGTTATGCGGGTTAATTCAGATTAATTCTCGAGTTATGTGGATTAATTCGTGTCATTCTCGGGTTACCGTGTCGACACGAATAGACAAACAGGTTAATTCGTGTCATTCTCGGGTTATGCGGGTTGAACCCGAACCTGACCTATTTACTAATCGTGTTCTCAGGTCGTGTCATATACGTGTTTCGTGTTAGAAATACTCAACACTAATCCGCTAATTTCGTATCGTGTTCGGATCGTGTTATCGTGTCATGTCATAAATTCTCACCCCTACTCTTATACGATAGAGTAAGACCATTGGGTATTCCGCTAAAAATTAAAATACTATTTAACGGAATATAGGATTTGACGCAATTCTACATGAAATGAGAAGAAAGCTACGGTGCACCTACTGTTTACCATAATTTCACATTTTATTCGTCTTTGGTATATTTTGTTCATTTACTTATGGGAATGAGGTAGAAACCGTAGGGCTTGTTCGTTTGGGATTTCCAAATTGAGTTTTAAAAATTCTCCTTTATTCGGTTTCTCTAATGGATTTTCTACCTTTTTTTCTGGGATTAAAGTTGGGAGGGAGAGACACCACCAGATTTTGGGTTTTCAAGAGGGATTTTCAAGACTGATTCTCAAAAACTCATCCAAACATGGTGGTAGAATTGACAATAAGAGACGAATTTTAGATTTGTTACGCTCTCTTTTATTTCTTACTACGACACTTTTTATAGTGTTCGCTACATATTGTTCTGGACAACTATAGGGGGATGCATAAATATGTCACGAGTTATTTTGGCTAGTTACGAGAAATTGGTGTTAGTTACTGTATGAATCATTTTGGTCAAGTTACGCAAATGTGTCTCAAGATCGTGTAAACTTGCCCATGAAATAATTGGTAAGCGCAGGGGCCAGCGTAAGCGGGGCATTATTTCCAGCGTAAGCGGGGCATTATTTCGATGGATGAACTTCTTCTATATTGGCTAGGAAATTCATTTTCAACTCGTTTATTAAAATTACGTCGGTTTTCGGACTAGTTTACTCGAATCTCAATTTGCTCATGTGATATCGTTTACCTGAACTTCAACTCTTAATTAGGTGAAAAAAATTTCTTAATATGTAAAAAAATGCTAAATTGCACACCCGTTATTTGAGTATGCGGGATATGCACACCTTTTTATTGTTTCATTTTGAAAATGAGATAATAATGTCATCTAACAAAGAAGCAGAGGAAGGAAGCAGCAAACAAAGTTTAAAAACTAATGGAGAAAAATAGTACTATTTCAGTGCTTAATTTGTTTAAATGTTCCTTTTTTTTCCCCCTCAATTTCCAAATATAGCCTATCATCGGGCATTGATTGATGGTAATTCGGAGCACATTTTCTTTAAGAAAAATGAATAAAGTGATTTACTTTTTGTAAAATACTTTAAAGTGCATTGATCATGCAATGAAGATTGGTTTAGAATATTCTTGTAAGGGTTTTTGTAAAAAATTAGCTCAATCGAATACCAGTACAGACTTGATTAATTCATTCAAGTTTTAGTTCCTGAATCGAATGGACCAAAACTTTAACAAACTTATAAAGTCTTACCAATATTTGACTAAGCTAATTTTTTTTAAAAATCCTTAAAAAAATTCTAAACAAATTTAGCCAATCTGATTACTTGTGTTAGACCCCAGGATAGGTCTCACACAAATAGAGTGTGAACGGGGTGTGAGTGAAAGGGTTTGAAAATAGGCTTATTGAATTATCATAATGGTTTGACAGTCATTGGTCACTGCCATCAGTTAAACTTGAGTAGAGCTATTAGCTAGCCTATTAGCATAGACCTTAAAGCTCTTGCAGTTAAGGGACGAACAAATTATTACTACTAGTAGTATATGGGAATTTGGGATCCTGCACTGCAGTGCCGCGCTGCTGCACTACAGGATTGTAATATAGTATCCGAGTCGTTGCTGAGTGCTGACACAATTAACAACTCTTATTTAATCTCAGCACTTGTACGATTCTAGTTTCGCATCACCAAGATGAAATCTGAGCCGTTGATTACTACGATCAAACAGCTCGGGTGCCACATTATATGGACCAAGGTTGTGTCCATTTTTCTTAGGAAACCATTCCAGTCCAGTAGGTTTTTTTTGTTCCGATATGAGCTTTTCACAATAATCAGAATTGTTCATTTTTATAAATTTCGCTAGACATATTATTCTTGTAAAAAAATTAGTTTGATAAAACGTTGATTTATTCTGGTAAGAGTTTTTTCAGAATTCGTAAGGCGAACAACACAGTTTCGCCCTACAAATTCAAAAAAACCCTTTGCCGAAGTCCGATGGACCTTTTTTTTTAATGGGAGCCATAAAAAATATTTTCAAAAAATCAACCGTTAGAATCATCTTTTCGAGACTCGAAGTGGGCCTCGTAGCGACATCTGTGCACGATCTGTACGTCCCTGCGAGTAGAGCTTTCGTTACTCGGGCTCCATTCTTTCGTCTTTTTTATTTTCGTGTTTTGTTCGTCTTTTCTAAATTTTTGTTCGATTCACGTTATATTTTTTGGATTAATCATGCGTCTCTACAGAGGAGTATAAAAGTGAAAAAGTATGAACAAAAAAAATCACAAAAGACGAAAAAAGTACCAAAAAACTGTCCTTTTATTTAAAATGCCGTCTTATATAAAAAAAAATTTAATTTTCGTCCTCATTTTTATTTTATTTTTCTCATTGTTACGAATGATTAATCCCAAAAATAATGACAAAAAACTAAAAAAAAAAAATTGAAGAGAAAAAAAAGGGAAAAAAAATGAAGCCTCACATGCACTCCGGATGTGTCATTATTTGTACTGGATGTATTCATTTTCCAAAGCTACCATAAAACAACAAAAAGAAACAGAGAAAGAAAAGCCTAAGTCGTTGTATTGCACGAAGGAAAACTCAGATAGATCATATCAGATCAAAAGAGTGACTGAAAGTAAGATCTTGCTTTCATTGCCCCGAATCTTCGTTGCAGTAGAGAGAGAAAGTTGCATCCAAATAAGGAAATTACTCTGTAAATACCCTTTATAATTACTACTGGTGAATAATATGAGAAATTGATGTGTGTGTATGTCTCTAATTGTGTGTATTCATCGTCACATGATGTTCCGGATTATTTTACAATAAAAAATTTACATGAGACCTTTACACGTAATCTTCAATTCCATGAGAATGTGTAGTTATGGTCGCTGTGGAGTAGTCTGGAGCAATACGTGACAGTACTCTTGGATCTTTGAGTAATTTCATGGGTACAGCTAAGGGCCCTATGACCTAACTTTTTCGGACTTTATGAAACTTTCAATTTTTGTTAGATTTATGTCAAATTTTTGTATCATATTTTCATCTCGATGACATTAATCGGAAAGTATCAAAACGTAAGGACTGTTAAGTTAAAATTCATTTAAGATGAGAGAAAAAATTACTACTAGAAAGACTGATTATCTTTTCGGCACCTCAAAAAGAAAATATTTTCTCAATTGTCACCCCATTAGGCCGGCTGACGATAAACAAAGAAAAAGACAAAAAAAAATAGTTCAGTGTCCTTCTTACACATCTTTTAAAAAAAATCACAAACTTTTATACATTTTCTACACATTTAAATACATTTTAAAAACCTTAACTACAGCATAATTTTAAAAAAATTGTAAAAGAAAGAGGCCAAAAACTAGAGATGGAGTTAAAGTGTGGTTTGGTTATTCAAATGAAGTGTGCACACGCGTGCGTGAACGCTTTCTACTGCAAGACAGAACGGTTTACCCTTTCTGTTTTCGTAACGCTCCGTTCTTTCCCTTTTAAAAGCACCCTGTTCCAAATCAACTTTTTGTTTTGTCAGGTAACGCTTTCTCTGCGTATAAAAAAGGACAATACAGTACCAATCTCAATTCTCGACCGGAAGATAATATAGTATATACAAGGGTATCGATATACATGAAAAATAATACTCCCTCCGTTCCAAAATGTTTGCCCCCTGCGAAAGTACGTGCAATTTTCAAACTAAAAAATAATATAGTTACAAAAATAATTTTCTAAGCAATATGGATCTTGTTTGATAGATTTCATTGAGAACTTTAATATGATGCAAAAAAAATTGAAAATTATTTTGGTAAATACATTATTTTTTAGTTTGAAAATTGCACGTAGTTTCGTAGGGGCAAACATTTTGGAACGGAGGGAGGATTTATATACATGAAATGGGTATTAATATCCAAATGTATTTGTCAATATACTTATTATATATATTATCTTCATCTTAATGTGCGGGGTTAGAGTTAACCTATAAAGAAATTATTTTTTTGTAAATTTCCTATTCTTGAAATGAATTAACTACCTTTGACGAAATCGAAGAGAATTAATCGCGATACGCATATAACCTGAATCAGATATCTTTAACTGTATGGAAAAATAAACATTATGAATATATGTAGTGGCGGACGCAGGATTCTCAGGGTTACTAAATCACAGATATGCATAAATTAAAAATAAAGTATTATCATTTTTTTTACGATAAGTAGAAATAAAAAATAAAATATAGTACAAAAATGTAAAAGTACGCAGGAGCTCGGGCCCAGTTGAACCTTGAACAACTTTTTGTAAAGGAGTTTTGTTTGCTTCCACTGACCAGAAACCGTTTTGGTTTTCTAACGTATGTCGACGATGATTTCCGTTACGAAACCGATCACACGTGCAGTTCAATCGTCACCGAACACGTGTACGGGTGTGAAAGGCATTCTGTTCCTATTGAAGAAACCACAGCCAACTGGTTCGGATAGGGGAGCCAAATCTTGAGTGATCTCCCTGTGGGGCCCGATTAAATTCAGCGTCTCACACACAAGTATTCCCTCCTCCTGCCAATTTATTTGTTTATTTTTTCATTCTATGTTGTATATTTTTTATTATTTGTTAATTTTTTTTAGTATATAGTAGTAATGTTTTTCGTTATATACAAAAATTCTCGTAATGGAATTAATTAAGAAATACTACTCCCTCCGTCTCTATTTTATGGTCTCTTTTGGAGATTCCAACTAAATAAGGGAACACAATCATTACACTTTTTAAAATCTATTTTCCTCATTTTACCCTTCAATCATTTCATTTTCTTACTTTTTTAGTAGTACTAATCTCAAAAGGAGGGGTAAAAGAGAGAATTCATTACATATTGCCCATTTAATTTTGAAATGGGACAATTTTTTTGGGACAGCAAAAAATACAAACTGTGACTATAAAATGGGGACGGAGGGAGTAATAAATAAGATCCATATTGCATATTAATTATAACGACTAAATGAGATCTACTTCGGGTTTTGAAACCAATAACTACTCCAATCTTAGGACTTAATTTTCGGACTGCTCAGAATATTATCGGAGCGAACCGCATGCTTAGAACCCAATTCAAGCCTAAAATTGAATAGCCCAATCTATACACACCCACGTTTTAGTTAAGCCTAAGCTGAAGACAATCCAAGTCGAGCTAAGCCCAATACCAAGGGCCCGGGTCCCGAGCTCCAATCTTGACCCTAGTCCTAGTGTGGTCCAAAATAATGGTAGCACGGTTGTATGTGCCCGCATATGTGTTATATTGGGAGGACCCTTACACCTCATGTTGTCTCTCCCTGTAAAATTTAGATCCCTCTTGATGCCAAACTTATATCGTAACTTTGGGACTTATATACCCACCAGTATTATGAAATTCTTCATTAATTTGAGTCTAATAGCGAGAGATGTAAACAAAAATGAACTTGCTAATGCAGGAATCTATGATTTAATACAAAGTTTAGCCTTTTAGGTACCTAATTTTGATGGGACCAAAATAATTAGTTTGGTCTGCTCCTTTTGAAACAAAAAAGGGAAAAAAAGGACGTCCAAGGCAGTCATTGTTGAAAAATAGGTGGGGTTAATCTGTGAAATTTCAAACCCAAATCAACTTGAACCCATCCTTTTTCTAAAAGGAATATATATATATATTGTGGTGTTGGGACTTTTGCCTAAAACAACAAAAACCCATTTCACCATCACTTTAACATAAAAACAGCAAAAAGCCTATATATGCTTTGTGACTCCGTTTCAAAGTGAATGTTTCATTGACTTAAAATCCCATTATTCCCATGGGACTAAACTGTGAAAACCTTAATTATTGCCTAGGATTTAACATACGAGATGTTGATGGAACACCGAAATATTATTACTTGCTCCTGAAGCACTTGCGCCACGTGGTGCTCCAGTTGTGTGGTGGAGGCGGCTTTTGGAGTGCCTATCACCTTGTTCGGATGGGTTTTAGAAACCCAGGCTTTCACTTTTGCCCCTGTGGGGCCCAGTGCCTCATAAGCCATTTTCTCTCTCCTTTCCATTTCGGAGATATTAACCTAGTGTACAATTTGTGCATAAATAGGTCGGTGGGGTCCATTTCGGAGTCTCATACAAATGATCCAAGTTGTTCATCGACTTTAAAATAATTTTTCGATTGGCCTATAAGAAAATCAACTCGATCTCAAAACTTTAAATATTTGATCAAATCTTTCAATTTTCATTCAAAATTTAGAATCCTGAATTTTGAAGAAATTTTAACTAAGAGTTAACTAATCGGATTAAGTACTTATAAAAATCTGATTAAGCTAATTTTTTTTTAGGCAACTCAAAAAATTATTTTAAAGGTGATGAATGGGTTGGATTATTTGTATGAGATTCCGAAGTGGACCCTACCGACCCATTTGTGCACTAGGATAGTATCTCTCAAAATGGGAAGGAGAGAGAAAATGGCTTATGGGCCACTGGGCCCCACAAGGGAAAAAGTGAAGCCTGGGTTTCTAAAACCCATCCGAACAAGGCCTATACAACAATGTGGTGGATGAGGCTCCTGGAGCATCACGTGGCGGTGCTCCAGCAGCACTTAATAGTCACTTGGAAAAACCAAGGCCACGTAACATAAACGAGAGGAGAATGACATGCTTTGTAAAGTGTGAAAAATCAAAAAGCTAACAATCGACTAAGACGAATCATAATAATTGAAACAAGTCTGCTGATTATGACAATGCACTATTTGTGAAGGCGAAAATGGAGCTTCACAACCTTTGCCTATTCCAACTTCTTAGCAGCTCGATCCATTTAGACTTGGCATGCCCCTCGATAAAACTGATCTTGGTATCCAACCCTATCAGTTTATCTCACAAACAATCTGTCCCTGAGCCCTAATTCCTTATGGTTTGGGAGTGAATACCCTTAAATTATTTCCTCCATCTCTTCTTATAATGTGTTGGAATCAATTGATTGAGTTTAATTGGAGTTCAACATCAACATGCCACCTCCAAAATATTCTTCAAGTGGTTCGAGCAGCTAACATAAGATTGCTCCCCTCCAAGTCCTCAGTTTGATTGATACTTGGGACTAGATGCATAGTTAGGACTTAGGAGATGGAGCTCCAATTAATTTAACTTGCACTTCGGTGGGGGCTAGTGACCGAACCCTCGACGTGGTGATGGATCAATATTTTCCTTCCCGACCGCCGACCGGGTCAGCTATATCTTGAGTCCAAACAATTTTTGTTAATGTCTTCCCAAGGATCGAGCAAATTATCCAAAAGTACTGTTGTCTAAAAACGAAATGAAAAGAAAAACATGGGAAGTGGTGATACAAGAGAATCAAATTGAAAATGTTAGACTTTGTCCGGAAATTCTCATCCATTATTTTTTGGTGGTGCCCATTTTTCCAAGTTAGACAATAGCCATTGTCTTCACTCTTAAAGGTGTCAAAACCAAAGTAAATGATACATTTTCCGAGTCCATTGTACAAAGAAAAAATCTCACATGTACAAAGTTTGAGAACGGTTTTCAACTACTCATTGAAGAAACCAAAAAGAACCAAACAGAATCTTATCAGAACACTTACTTCAACATTTTGGTTAGAAACCTTAACACATAGTCCAAACTAGGAATTTGTAAGCGGAAAAAGCTAAAATCAGCTTACTGGGCTGTCGTTAAGGTTAAAAAAATGTATCGGAATTTATGAAAAATATATCAAAGTGTGTTAAAATGTATTAAAAAGTGTAAAATTACACTGGAATATGTGTTTTCTTTCTTGAGTAATTGCCATCCAAGTGGACTGACAACAAAATGACCCATTATAAATTTGGGACAAAACTTCTTTGTTCCTTGATGCAATAGTAGTTTAGTTTTTCGCAATGACCTCAAAATGTGGAACGAAAGTAGTAATTAATACTAACTTTTTATGTTTTTGAAAACGACATATATCTACTACACTTTTAAGCATGGTTAGATTCCTATACTATTAAGCATAGTTAGATACCAATTTTGGTAGAAGAAACGGGACGATAGGGCTAATAAATGAGCCAAGCAGTTTCGAAACTCATCAAAGTTTAAAAGTATGTTAAAACTAGACTTATTTATGAGGTGCATCGATCTAAAATGAACTCTAAACTCGGCCGAATTAAGCCAATTTCGAATAACTTGGATTATCTCAACGTCATAAAGCGAATAAGTCGAAAAGCACATTGGATATATGTCGGTTTCATGGCCATCAATTTTTTTTTCAAGGGGCCCCGCGAGGTTGATTTGAATGAAAGGAGTGAGTTTTAGATCAACTACTTACAGACGTCGGATTGAGGTGATTTCTAGCGGGGCTCCTTGAAAAATTATTCTGAGATGAATCAACGGCTCGGATTTTTTGTGTGGGACCCACAAATGGGTCCCCGAACAAATCTATGCATTTTCTGTGCACTATTTTTCTGTACCCCTAGCAGTGTTCCAATCTGAACTGTCTAAAAGTATTTTGATCACCAAACAAACGGTTCAAATTGAACACTACCGTATAGGGGCCGGTTCCAATTTTGTAATACCATCAAAAGCGGATTAGGTTTTGTCCCTTTTTTATTTTGAAGCAAAAACAAAAAAAGAAAGGAATCAGGCGCAGCCTTTATTGAACGCATAAAGGGCTTTCAAGCAAATCTCAAGCTTTAATTAATTATTTGATGACCCCCAATAATCTAGGGAGAATACTAAATAATCCCATAAAGAGGTAATTAACTTTCCCAAATGTCAAGATCATTCATGCACATAACAAACCCACTAACTAAAGAATGCTACTATTTGAATAATTATTGATCCTAGCAATGCACACGTGGCTAAATTAAACTAATACTTCCTCCGTCCTTTTGTTTACTTACTATTATTTTATTCATTCGATCATTCAAGTTACTGTGAGTGTTTTATTTGGGCCCGACTACAGGTACAGGGGGAAAAAGGGTACATAAAATGTACCGATGCCTTGTGGGGTTCTTGAATTCTGAATGAAACATGGTAACATTGTATTTAACCATTTATGCATATTCAATTGAGCTGATTTTTACGGAGACATGGAAAAATATTATAAAATTTATGAATGGTTCTGACCATTCGTGTGGGACCCAAAAGTGGGCCCCTCAAAGCGTCGGCACATTTTCTGTATGCCTCGGGTCTGTATCCGTAGGTTTATCGATTTTATTCGATCATTTAAGTTTCGCATTAATATGTTCGTGTAATTTTTTGCATTTTCATCATATTGCAGAAATCGTAGTACTTCTAAATCCTCAATCAAAGTAATTTTTTTGCATTTTGGTGATATCTCATGGTGCTTGCATAGCTTACGGTTTACGTCTAATTTGACTAATTTTTAGAAGACCAATCTTACCGTCCACTAACGTAACGTAAGCCCATTTACAGCTACACCAACAACCAATAACTTATTAGTAATGCATGGTTCCATGATAGAAACTTTTAATTATTACACTTGTCAAGAAATTGATACAAAAAATTGTTTGTGGATTTTCTAATAATAAAAAGACCGGAAAAAATAAAGTAATGAAAAGGAACTAAAATGTACTCCCTTTGTTTCTTTTTAAGTGTATATCCTCGTAATTTCAACTTATTAAAGAGAGATCATCATTATATCATTCACTTTTTTCCATTAACTCTTCACTCATTAACTTTTCAAAATGACAAAATAATAACTGTACAAAATTTTACCCATTATCTTTTTAAAATGGACACTTATTAATGGACAATCCAAAACGGATAAAAAAGGGACTGAGGGTGTATTTTTTATCCGTTTTTTTATATGAAAGACATATTCCAGAAAGCTGAAAACTATTTTGAGGAAATTGTGTACGAATTAGTGCTAAATAAAATCTTGCAAATTATTATGTTTTTTACTGAAATTTTTTTCCATGGAAAACTACTCCTATAAGATGATTTCAATATGTGGATCTCATAACTTTTCTGCTAACCGAACTAAAAAAAAACCCAATTTTTTTAATATTTTATTGCACTGTACAACTTTCCAATTAATCGAACAGTGCCTAGGATTCTGAAAACTAAACTGTGTCACTTTTTTTTATAAATAAAAAGCATAAATATTTTAATTTCGTGATTTCTCTAATGTCAGATGTTAAACCTTGGGACATCAACATCAGTACCATAAGATAATTTGGTCTCATAGCACAAGGTCACTGTCCTACCTATAAATTCGAAACATAAAATATTTTATTGTCATCTTCCACGAAATTAAGCACTAAAATATAGTCCGCGAGTTTTATAATGTCGCTTAATTGTTCCGTTAAATAGTACTCCCTCCGTCCCAAAAAGTTTGGCCTACTTATAAATTTCAAGATTTTATGTACAATACACGATATTATCCAAAACTTGTAACTTTTCAAGTTTGTCCTTCATTAGTTGACTCTAATAAAACAAGAGTTAATCAAGTTTTGAATTTAAATTTTTTTTCAAAAAGCGAAAAATCTTGCCGCTAGTGTAATCAGGAGCTTTTCCAAAATTTTAAAATGCACTTTAAATTTTGAAATTTTCAATTTTTCTTCTTTTGGTCTCATTATTTTGATTGTTAAAAGCATCCTAAGGGTAGAAATGGAATTCACCAACTTTCTTTTGTTGAAAATTTTAAATTGGTCCTATATTTTGGGACGGCCAAAAAAGGAAAGTAGGCCAAACTTTTTGGGACGGACGGAGTAGTAGTACTCTATATTTATAGAGCAAACTTTTTAGAGTTTGGTACATCGGCGGTGGAAACCGTGGGGTTTCCGCAACGGTCATTGTGTACGTTTATTGTTGTAATTTGAAATCATTTATCTTGTAAAGATCTCAAAATAGTGTATTTATATAGAAAATTAAATTGATTGGACATTGATATGTTTATCAAAATGTAAAATTATGTTTAAATGGACGGGCTGATTCAGTTAATAATTTTAAAGTTAAAAACGTCCATGACCTTCCATTTTATAAATTAATATTACACTTTTGATATGTGTATTCATGTTTGGTCAATGTGATTTTTGCATAGACAAAATAATATGCGAGTTCTA
This sequence comes from Gaultheria prostrata, assembly GCA_036023075.1. Taxonomy (NCBI): domain Eukaryota; kingdom Viridiplantae; phylum Streptophyta; class Magnoliopsida; order Ericales; family Ericaceae; genus Gaultheria; species Gaultheria prostrata. Next base: position 1,198 of record JAXBDA010001123.1, on the reverse strand, counting down.
TAAGTTGAAAGGTTCAAGTTACTACAATAAAAACATAATAGAGCCCACAATAACAGTACCAGAAGACCCACTGCTCAACCGTTGGCGTAAAGAATTTAAACTCAATTTTTTATGTTACATAGATTGCGTTACATCGAAATTGTGGTCACTGTCATGAGTTACATAAATTCAAACGTAGTTTTCAAAAAAAAATATTTTCATACACCGACCTTTTTCTAGGGAAAAGCAGTAACAGGAAACATTTTAAAGATTTTCTGTAGAACACCTGAAAAAACCAGAATCGTGTAATGAACAAGAGAATTAGAATTTGGATATATAAAATAAGAACAGAAACTGTGAGAAAAAAAGAAAAAGAAAATGATGATGCAAAATTCACAGTGTCTTTAAGATCGATTTGCCGCCTCACCAGAAGTGAGTCATGAACGGACTGTAGGTGGATGATCTCGGGTTATCATCCTACCAGAGTTTCAAAATTTTCTAATAATTATTGTAATTATTTAAAAAAAATTCTCAAAAACTTTGAGCCTAGATAATTCTAGCCACCTAATTTATTTTTGAACAATTCAACATCCGCCCACCCACGAGTTAGGGAAAAAAAATGACTTTGTTCGTTTAATAGTTTTAGCTTAGTTTTAGTTTAGTTTTGTAATCATTACCCCTATTTCACTCCTATTTCTCTCTCTATCTCTCTCCAATTATTACCCCTATTTTGAAAACTAAACTAAACTAAAACTACTAAACGAACAAGGTTTTTAGCAATATTTTTTACGTTTCATAGAGTACTATTTTGTTTTTTTTAGAAATGGATAAGGTGGCACAAAATTGTGCGTTGTTATAATTATGTATGAACATATCTCAATAATAGATTGATCGAAAATACAATGTATGATAATCTTTTTGGTAGTATTCCATAAGTAGTATGGACAAAATTAATAACGCCATTTATATTTAACGATTTTTTAATGTACACCCACCTGATCTTGAAATCTTGTATTCGTCCCTCTCTTGATATATTCATCCAGCGTCAATCTACCAATCAACAAAAGTATGTATAACAGCTACAGCGACACCGCACTAAACTCCGAACGGGGTGTTTTCACTATCCTCACAAAAAGAAAAGAACGGAAACGAACGATGGAGAGACGATGCTATCGATTTTCTTGTAATTCCGGTGAGTAGAATTTTGAAGCAAGGAGGC